>VXBP01007553.1:127965-186296 GCA_013400115.1 Rhinopomastus cyanomelas
AAGCTGGAACATAGAAGGTTCCACATCAACCTGAGAAGGAACTTCTTCACAGTGAGGGTGACGGAGCACTGGAACAGGTTGCCCATTGAGGTTGTGGAGTCTCCTTCACTGGAGATGTTTAAAACCCACCTGGACATGTTCCTATGTGACTTGGTCTAGGTGATCCTGCTCTGGCAGGACGATTGGACTAGAAGATCTTTTGAGGTCCCTCCCAATCCCTAATGTTCTGTGATTCTGTGAAATCTGCTAAAAAACTTGTCTCTGTATTCCTTTTGCTTCATTTTCTTCATGGGCTGTGTATCAGCAGATTACTGGGATGCATTTTTGTGGAAAAGTGTCCAAGGGAACATCATCTTGTGTCTTTCCAATGCCTTCCAGGCCCTCAGCCTGATATAAGAAAAGGGGTCTTTATTTTTTGTGACTGCCAAGCCCCACACACTCTGAGTATGGGGTACCTTTGGCTGCTGCAAATTAGGCACCCAAAATTGCCATTCTCCCTGACTGTGTTGTTTGCAGGATAATCTCAGTTCTACCCTGCTCCTCCCCATACTTTTTGATATTTCTCTGGCACAGGTTCTGTCTGGTTCATAATAGGGAATATGTTTTGCTGCCTTCCCATCAGTTGCCAATTCAGGTTTCACGAGAAAACGCTGTGCCAGCTCTTTGATATTCAGAAGTGGTGGGGGTTTATGTCTGTTTCCTGACCTAGCATGACTCTACTAATAATGCAGGAACTTCAGTGCTGATATCTTGGCAGCCTAGTACAGGAGGTCAGTCAGTAAATATAGTTACAATTTTCTTTGCCTCAGCAAAGACAGCAAGTCAAACACAGTGTAAACAAGGTGCTTGGATCATTCCCCCCCCCAGTAATATCTGCAGTTAAGCAGGCAAATTTAATGGGCATTATTAAAACCCCTGCTCTGGCTTGGCAGCTGATTAGCTGCAGGGGGTAGGCAGGAATTTTCTTTCTGTTCCAGGGTTGCACTCTTTCCAAGTCCTCCTTCATACTGGTGCCAAGGATCTCAAAGTGCTTTGCATTTTTAATTATGCTTCTTCACGCCCCTATCAGGATTGGAGATGGATGAGAGATAACACGATCTGCAGTGGAGTAGTGGGGAAACTGAGGCACTAGGAGGTGGCAGCCTGCTTGGGAGGACAGAGGCAGTTTCTGTTATACTTGGAGAAAGGAGATCTACACATCCCAGAAATCTTTATGTGGGTCTACTTCTCAGCAGTCTGTGTCTTTAACACATTAATTCTTGGTTGCCTGCAGGGACAAAGTGCTGCTGCTGTGTATGTATTGTTATAGTGGGGTCGGGTCAGCAGTTGGATTTGACGATCTCCCAGCCTTAATGATTCTGTGATCACACATTCACCGACAGGGAAAATGTACCTTTCTCCATTGGAAATGTCTGTATTTTTGTTTCTCATCACTCTATCCCTCTAGTTTCTGCACAGAATAGCATGTATTTGCATTTCTTCACTTTGTATGGAAACACACTTTGCTCTGAAGTAGCTGCAGGTGGTGGCTGTGGTTGAAGCAGAGAACTGGTTCAGCCCCATAAATACCAAGCTGCTTTGTCCCTACAGGGAATATTAGTGAGTTTACTGTGCGAATTCACCTTCAGAGGGTGAACACAGGTAGCTACACTGACTTTGGTTTCTTTCCCTGGGCCTAGAGCTGAAAATTTGTCCTTGCAACATCAAGGACAATAAAATGCAATTCTTACTAAATCATGCTTTGGTCTGAAGAAGAAGCCATAGATGTCCTCACAAAACTGTCACATATTTTGCCTGTGTATTCCTAACTCTGTTGATGACTAAATGTAAAGAGCGGCAGGGATGAGCTGAGTCTTCACACTCCTCCTCAGAATGGTGGTAATGGGAATGGGCCTTTCTCAGCTTATGTGGAACAGTGTGTTTTGGACCTCAGAGGTGGAGAGGGCTTCTTACAGATTAGGTTTTTATTTCTGGCTTTGTAAGTCTGGAGTGGACAGAAACTCCTGATGTGTAGTCTTGAGCAAGCAACTTGATAACTGGAGAGAGGCAGAAATGGAGGCACGGGCACCCTATAGACCCCACTGTTATAGAGCATCCTGCCCAGCCCACTCTCATCAGGGTAGGAGCAGAAGTGTCTAGCTAGAGCACTCCGAAGTTTAGGGCTGAGGCCAAAGCCTGGCTTACAAAGTATTTCGGTTTCTAAGATGTATGTCTAAATAAGATGCCTGCAGCTGATCCTTAGCTTAGCCCCAAAGCTTAATTTTAAATAAACGATATCTTAATAACTTTATAATTTCTGGTGTTTTGTCATTATGTGTCTCAGTGCTGGCTTTTGGAGAACATTCATCACAGTGTAAATGAGTGTCTGTTTGGTCTTTAGATGGTATAATTAAGTATCGGCTAAGCCCATGGCATAACATGATAATGCTCGTTCTGACCCATAGAAATAACTCACTCTAACAGCTGCGTTGTCCTTACTCCTCTCTTTCAGTTCCCAGGAAGCTTCTGCATGAAACCTCGCCAAAATCAACCAATTACCAAGGATTTCAGAAGCCGCATTTCCCACTGCGCCCCAGAGTGTTTGATCCCAATGTTATAGGGGACGGCGTATTCCTTTCTGATGTCTCTCCTTCCAACATAGGCCGAGCTCTGCCAGGTAGCTATGACTTACTGCAATGTTGGCCCAAACCTACCCATGTTCTGGTGACTGTTGCCTTCTATCCCCCATTGCCGGGTCTCTATTTTTCTGAGTCCCCATCCATGTCATAGTTAGAAAGAGAAGCTTCAAGAGGTGACCAATAACAGACTAAAGTGAACTGAGAAATCCTCATCAGGTTTCTTGAAAGAGTTGTCACGGCCATGCACATCCAACCTTACCACAGAAATATGTTGCAGACCCAATATGGTGCCGAAGAACAAAGCAGAGCAGAGGCAGAAGATCTGCCTTGCAGGGGACAGAGGTGTTTCAATTGAGCTTTGAAATATGATGCTATTTTCATAAAATGCAAAGTCAAGAGATAAGAATGAGGTAGATTGTTAGCTATCTACAGGGAGAGGTGAGTAGGAGGAAGGGATGGTGTATGAATAAATGGAAAGCACAGGTGAGCACCTATTGGGTTAGTCAGTGGTTTAGCTTTGCGTTTCCCAACACTCAGGAGATGGTACGTGACACTATTTCTGACATTCCCAGCCTGTATTCCCAGAGATTCAGCTCCAGGGTGGGTATGGTCAGAGCTACCTTGTTTCTGCCTACACTCCTGGCAAAATTAATCCACAGCAAGGAATTGTTGATCCACAGGTAATATAAAGTCAGCAATTAGTAAAGGAGGCCTCAAGGAAAAGGATTTTGAGTTAACTCAAATATATTTTGCCACCCTGGTGATTCTTATAAATGAGAACAAAAAATATCTTGACATAGTTTTCATTCATCTAAACATTTCACATGTACAAATTAGACTTCCTGGTTAGTTTTCACATTGTTTGTTCATTAATCTTTAAAATATACACAACTTTTCAAACAAATATGTCATTTTGAAGTTACAAGCTGAATGAATATTTAAAAAAGAGCAAAAGGAAGTACTGGGACAGTTTTGTAATCTTGTTTTATTTCTGTAACTGAAACTATTTGCTGAAGTCAGCCTTGTGTCATGAATGATCTCTCATTTGCCTTTACTGTTGTGTTAGGCAGTTTACTGCTAGCTGAAATAATTTTGCTCAGCTTTGGTGTGAAGTCACAGGAAAATTGTTCAGGTGACTGAGAGCAGGTGGTGAAGAGAAAACCAGGAGTAGATGAATTGATTAGGAACAGACAAGGTCTTCAAAGCTAGCAGGGAGGAAAGGGGATGCTCTGGAATGCATGTCAGACCAGGGAACCACTCAGGGTGGCAACACGTGGCCCCTGTGAAATTGTGTTTGTTTGTTGTTTCCACTCCTGCGTGACTCTGGTCATTTTCTGTCTCCCGTGTCTGTGCTTGTGCAGTCCTGCAGGCGATGAAGCCAGTTCTGTGGTTTAGTGGTTCTCTTTGCCAGAGTATGGTGTATGCGAATGAGTATTCAGTTAAAAGCATGCTTGATTGCATCTGTTCTCAGGACAAGTCTGAAGTAAATTACAAAGAAAATAAAAATATTCTTCCCACATCCCACACGAGAGGAGCTCTGCCTCAGCACGGGTTACGTAGGATATGCCTTACCCAACAGAAGTGTGTCCCTCTGAGCCTTTCCAGGCCAATCCAGCACATGCACATGGAAGCCCTCACTGCAAGTACAATTTAAACCTTAGTTCTAGTGGGATCCCCTGAATGTGTTGACAGCAAGGGACAGGTGGTTTGTCACTAACCCATGGACATAGTCACTAACATAGACATGGGAGAAAGCACAGTGCAGAGGCCCCAGGGTTTTATCCTGCCAGCTTTGTGTAGTTTCACTCCAAGCACATTATTACTATGTTGAGTTGTAGAAAAGTAATACTTAGCAGGAATCTGGAGCTACCTCACTCAGGAGTCCTCTTTACAATGAGATACATCATTATGACAGTTGTATGAGATTACCTGGATGGTGCCCTTCATTTTCATTTGGGATTTCAAGGGATTTAAGTTTCAGAGCCAGCTCTAAGCATTCTCATGCCAGACCTCACACCATAGTCAGGCAGTATTCAGTACACAAATGTGCCATTTGAGACAACCTGGGGTGTCCACCTGGCTTCTATATGCTGTCCTAGAAATCATAGAATCATTAGGGATTGGAAGGGACCGCAAAAGATCATCTACTCCAATCCACTTGACACAGTAGGATCACCTAGACCAAGTCTCACAAGAACATATCCAGGCAGGTCTCAAACATAATCAGTGAAGGAGACTCCACAACCTCCCTGGGCAGCCTGTTCCAGTGCTCCGTCACCGTCACTGTGAAGAAGTTCCTTCTCAGGTTGATGTGGAATCTTCTATGTTCCAGCTTACAACCATTGCCCCTCGATAACATTGAGAAGAGCCTGGCTCCATCCTCCTGACACCCACCCTTCACATATTTATAGACATTAATGAGGTCACCCCTCAGTTCAGTCTCCTTTTCTCCAAGCTAAAGAGACCCAGCTCCCTCAGTCTCTCCTCATTAGGGAGGTGCTCCACTTCCTTCATCATACTCGTTGTCCTACACTCCAGCAGCTCCACATCTCTTTTGCAGTGAGGAGCCCAGAACTGGACACAATACTCCAGATGTGGTCTCAGGAGTGCAGAGTAAAGAGGGAGAAGAACCTCTTTTGATCTGCTAACCAACCCACTTCTGATCCACTGCAGATGCTGTTGGCCCTTTTGGCCACAAGAGCACATTGCTGGCTCATAGTCATTCTGCTGTCCACCAGGACACATGAGAGTTTCTCCTACATCTTTTCTCACACCTGCCGCCTTGGTGTGGAGATCTTCCTGACCTTGGGGTATATTAGATGTCTTTTGTGTAAGCAAATACATCAAACTCTCAGAGTCTTCTAGGGTGAATGAATGACTCTTGGATCTATCATCAAGATTCAGTTGCCTCAGTTTAGATGCATAGTGATGTTTGAGCTGCACTGGCGTACCTGGGTTTTAGGTTCAGTGTAAAGAAATTAATACTTTATCCTGCTTCCTTGGATTTATTTGCAGAGAAAAATCCAGCCACTTGTACAGACATTGGTTTACCAGACTGGAAGCATAAAGAAGAGATTAGAGGACACTTAGGTGCCTACATCTGAATTAAAGATTTTCCAAAGTTTTCTATTGATTTCCTGCTGAGTGTGACCTTTACTGTCTGTGCCCCAGTGCTTCCATTTGTACAACTGATCTTTAGTAACCTCTGTTCTCCTAAAGAAAGTGGTTCTTGGGACATTTTTCACTTTGGGAGCTGCCACCCAAGCATCTACGTTTAAAAGCTTTGCTTCAGGGCCAGGCATTTAGAGCTTGGTAGCTTGAAATGTGTGGCTTTCCCAAGGCCATGGAGCTATTCAGTGGCAGAGATGTGACTGTGTTTGCATTCCTTGAGGCTGATCCCTTACAGCAACACCACATCCACACACACACCCCCCCACCCCCCGCTCTTCTTCAAAGCAGATTAGGAGTTGGTATCACTGCATGCACATTCATGCACTCACCCCTCTCCAGCCAGTATTACCTGTTCTCTTTGACACCTCTCCATTTCTGTTACTGCTTCCTTGGGCTGAGCCACTTCCTGGCACACGCAGCAGGAAGCTGAACGTGATGTCTCATGCTGCTGGGTTTGCAGGGAATGGAGATGGATCAGGCAGTCTGTGAATACAGACCGTCATGCATTGTGGCTGCCTTTGCTTGCATAGTACTGGTGGCATTATTGGAGATGGACCTGACAATACCTGCAGATAGATGTGAGCCAGGATAAAGTCTGTGATTTTACAGTGTGGTGCTTCCTTTCGGCCAGACCCAGATACCCAGGGAAGGGAGACTATAAAACTGTAACAGCTACAGTTAAACAATCACGCAGATGATGGACCCGGATCCTGTGCACCAACTTTTTCATGTGTTTAAAACAATTAGTGTTTTGTGACTAGTGGGGATGTCTGCCTGCAGATCAAGGTGCAGGGAGCACTCAGCAGTGAGCTGATAAGGTCTGAAAGGGTCTCTTTCAGCCTCCTGGAATTAGCTGCCTCCTTAGCTTCACTCTTCAACAAATAAAATCAAATGATTAACCCATGGTCACTCACCTCTCCAAAAGGGAAATGGTGTCTGGGTGAAACACAATACCAGTAGGCTTCAGAAGGAAGTCATAAAGTTGGGTCTGCTCTTCCCCATGAAGGCTAGAGAGAAAGCACTTCTGTTTGCCAGGTGTGGATGGGTCACTACAGTGCAACACTGGCAGAGGGTTGCTGCCTCTGCCTGTGTTTTCCAGTCTTTGTCACAAGTTGAACTGAATCCACTGTTGATAGAGGCTCCTTTGATTTATGTAAGAGAAAAGAAACCTGGTTATATATTTGCTGTAGCATAGATGGGTGTGTTTAAGTGGTGATGTGAAAGAGCAAGAGACACGGGAGAGAAGATGCTGCCTGGATGCAGACAGGGCAAGTGCTCAGCTGAAGCTACTAGAGAAGGTTTAATTGTATCCCCAAAGGGGCAATTTTCGTGGCTTGCTATTGAGCAGCTCCAGATGCTGGCCTCGTGGGGATAGGGCAGGGAAGAGCTAGAGTGCTCCTCATTCCCTTTCTGTTTCAAAGCAGAGAAGAAGAAAGGAAGATCGGCCACCTTCTACCTTGCAGACAACAGCCCCTTCCTGCTTCCTGTGGATGAGACACAACCACCAGCGCTCAACAGCAGCATGGAGCCCGTGGGCGTCAGCACAGAGATGGCACTGCTCAGCAACATCCTAGCAGCGTACGCCTTCATCACAGGTAGGTCTTGTGGCTGGCATCTCTCCGGGGTCTCACAAACTCTTTGTAGACCCTCAGATAAGGCTACATTCCACAGTCACCTAGAGATAAATCTGCCTCTTTGAATCATTTATAATCTTAATTCATCTCTCAACAAATTTTCCTTTGAGACACCTGACCAGGGCAGCACTAGCAGACAGCACATAGCAGGATTCATTGTGCTCTGCTTTCGTTTGGATTTGCTCTCATCTGAAGTGAACTACAATGCAGTCTTACATGTGATATTATTCCTCGTACTCCATTTTCCTCAAGATCAAAGTCTGGCTCATTAGGGAGGCAAGATTGTTGTCCTGTAACTTGGAAAATAAGCAGCACTCAGATCATTATCCTGCTTCAGAGAATTGGGCTTACCTTCAGTAGAAGTGTGAAGGTAAGTAACTTGAGAGTCTGCTTAATTGCTTATTCAAATCTGGTTTAGAGTAAGCTTTCCTTGGATCACAGTTTATCTTTCACCCACGTGTATCTTTTCAGTAGCAGAGGAGTGGTCCTCTAATAAAGTTCACTCTAAAAGTTGAAATAGAGACTGTGTACCTTACCGAATGCTTGAGGTCAATGCCAGGCTAGAAGAAAGTACAGTAGAGGCAGGTGATAAAGTATTTCCCATCCCATGGCTACCTGAGTTGTCCTGTTAGCAGAAGAGATTGCCTACAGAACGTAGGCAGAACGTAGGAGAACGTAGCCTCCAAAAGAGAGGACCACTGGCTGAATAGCATCAGATATTCATATTCAGCATATTTTAGACCAATCTCTGCTGCTTTCCCCAGAAGGATGAAGGCCTTGAGTGGTCACTTTTTTGTATAGGTGTTCTCCATTTGTTTAAGGAAAGGTCTGTGTGCTTGTTATCTTGTGCTGCTTATTGCCAAGCAGTACTATCTTGCTTGTAATATTGATGTATTGCTCTTTTGCTAGATGCTGGTACTTCAGCCAGTCTGCTGCTACCACTGCAAAGCATTTATGCTATTCTGGACCACTGAGGTCTGCAGAATTAAACCTCCAATATTTGTGTGCTGTTTTTTGTGTCTGTGTGCCATTCTGCCTTGCTAATTCGTTAAATACTAATGAATTTTTGGTGCCATGCTCTTGCTCTTGCTGAGGTACAACCCTAATGCTGCTGACAAATATTTGGGTTGGAAAGGACCTTTAGATGTCAAGTAGTCCAATCCTCCTGCAGTGAGAAGGGACATCTTCACACTAGATCAGGTTGCTCAGAGTTCCATTCAAACTAACTCTTAATGTTTCCCAGGATGGGGCATCTAACACCTATCTGGGCAACCTGGGCCAGTTTTTCACTACCCTTGGTGTGAAACACATCTCCCTTATTTCTAGTCTAAAGCTTTTACCTCTTTTTAGTCTAAATATTTACCCTCTTTTCATTTAAACCCATAACCCCTTATCCTGTTGTAACAGCCACTGCTCAGAAGTCTGTCCCCAGCTTGCTTTATAGGCCCCATTAAGTACCAGAAAGCTGCAATAAGGTCTCTTCAGAGCCTTCTCTTCTCCAGCTAAACAACGATTTTCTCAGTCTGTCTTCACAGCAGAGGGGTTCCAGCTCTCAGATCATGTTTGTGGCCTCCTCCAGACCCACTTCAACAGGTTCATGCCCTTCTTATACTGGGGATTCCAGAGCTTGATGCATTACACCAAGTGGGATGTCATCAGAGCAGAGTAGATGGGCAGAATCACCTCCCTTGAGCTGCTGGCCCCTGCTGGCCATGGTTCTTCTGATGTGTGAAACAACTAAGTTGGGCTTTGCGTTTTGATATAACTGACTGGACTACTAAGAGTGTTTCTGCACATTGAGTTGAGGATCCTTCTAAAAGGCCCATGAATGGTGAATCCAAAGGTCCACCCTTCTACACATCCAACAGTGGCATCAGGATGTGTGTATTTGTGACACTTTTGAGACACAAGTAGCTTATGAGGAACTAGTAATGTTCTTCACAGAAGACAGCTGAGTAGGATACATTTTTTCCTTGCAAAGACTCTTCTAATGGAAGATTAGAAGGAAAAGCAAGCTTTAAATGAATTTTCTGTTATACTTGTGCACCCTCTTACCTACAGCTACCCTATTTCTTACATGAAAATTCCTATATGCCTGACCTTACTGTAAAATAAAATGCTGTAACATTATTTGCCCCATGGGAAGCAGAAAGGGACAGGTGGGACTAGGATTCAGGGCTGCTCATGATGCTCCACGGACTTTGCTTCTATTTATCACAGAACTCTGACTCTACATTGTTTTTGTAGGACACAAGGCTTTGATTCATCCCCTTCACAAGGCGTCAGTCTTGGCAGGAGTTTCTAGAATTCACTGTAGCACAAGTAACAAACAGAGGCAGCTTTAACTGTCCTGTTATTATGGGATTTGCTTGCCCTCTCATGATGTGGTCTCGTTGTGATACATTCACATCCACTAGAAGTCAAATGGGTAAAACTCAGACCTCATAACTAAAGTTTCCAGGAGCTCTTGTTTTGCAGTGCACCTAACCATGGCTGTTAGTTCAGTTTGAATATCAAATTTATGTATCTGTATATCTATATATATCTATATAGCTATTTATCACAAAAGTAATTGATGGCTGCCCCATGGATTGAAACAACAGATGCCCTAAACCATCTTTATCTGCTGCCTGCACTTTAGCCCTCTGCTTTAGTAGAGAGAATGGATTTCGTGTGATTTATTTTGTTATGTGTAAATACGGAGAGGTTTTAGATTACAAGTCCAAAGACAAGCTGTGTCACAGGGCACAAATATCATCTGCATAAAACTAGAGCACTGCAAAGCCACCTCCCTTTTTATTGCAGTGTTTGAGTAGCAGAACATTTGGGAATTTTTGTGCTCGTCTGAGTTTTTGGCCCTGAAGGTGGCTTAAACCGCAGCAGCTGTTGATGTCCATAGAGAAGCAATTCTAGTGGCTCAGGAGAGGTACTGGGCAGCCAGGGAGGGCTGGTGGTGCTTCACACATCTTTCCACTGCTTCTGACCACAGCCCTGGTGCCAAAGGGAAACATTTGTGCAAAAACAGCTCTGTTTCGTAATGCTAGAAACGTCCCTCAGGTACACTCTACAGACTGAAAGTGCTGCATTCAGGGCTTCCCTGTGTCGATGAGTTGGGTCAAAACAGGACTTTGTAAGAGAAAATGGTAAATAGACTTTTTTTCTGTTGGGACAGAGGGTGGTGTATGCCCTCAGACCTACCCCAGGATAAAACAGCTGCAGGCACTTGGTATTTCATGGATAAAGTACAGGCTTGAAAGGGCAATTCACTCGACTACTCCTGCTTCCTGGCAGTGGGGTATCACAGAATCATTCAGGTTAGAAAAGACCCTTGGGATCATTGAGTCCAACTATCAACCCCACTCTACAAGTTCACCCCTAAACCATATGCTCCAACACTACCTCTAAGCATCTTTTAAACAGGATGGTGACTCAACCACCACCCTGGGCAGCCCATTCCACTGCCTGACCACTTTCTCTGTGAAGAATTTTGACTTGGATGGGCCGTGGCAGATGTATAGCCTGCAGGTTCGGTCGCTCACATATGCACAGTTCTGTTGCGGACAGAGGGGAATAATACCAGTGTTTCTGAAAGGCCCTGTACTCTTTTCTGACTGGTATACCTTTCTGACTGGTATTCCCACATATGACTGATATTCCTATTGACAACCAAGGAGTGAAAAAATGCCACACAGCAGGAAGCAAAACTTCTTGGTTTGCACCATAAAATGTTTACAGCTATCATTTTGAAGGCAGTATTGAGGGTAGTTAGGTGTTAGTCTTATCCCAACTTCCAGAGCCTTGAAAACAATTTACTTCAGGAACAAAGCGAAATAACAACCAGTGAGTGAACAATGTCAGTGATGAGTGGATTTACCAACTGATCAAGCAGCAAAAGACTTAAGGATGCCCTTAATTCGAAAGCTGATTGTCTTCATAGGATTAGGTCTATATGCAATCTTTGTCTGCAAACCTTAGACACGTTATTTGTCATGGACCTGTTCCAAAATCTGTCTGCGTGTTTGGAAAGTGTTCACCAGTCACAATGACAGCTGGAACTGTCTTTGAAGTCATGATCTACCAGGAAGACCAGAACTGTCCCTCATGGAACACTGAAATTGTAACAGAGCACTTCCAGTGCCTCTCTTTGGACGAAGGGCTTATTTCAGCTTTGTTGCACTTAGGCTGAAGTAGCTGGCAGGAAACATCCACAAATCCCTGTTTTATTCCTCTTCCACAAGCAAAGCTTTACTACCATGTTATTGACGAGAGACTTCCAAAAAACAACCCGAGGGAAATCATTCCAGCTTTTAGACTGGTTTGCCTGAGCCCTATTAGTAAGGGGCTCCTGGAGAGATTCCTCTGTTCTACCAGGGGATTTCAGAAGCCTGTGGGGCTAACTGTAAATTCCCTAGAAGATATTGCTCCTACTGTTTGTCTGGCCATGCTTAATGCTGAACCTTTCACTGGGGCCCTCTGAGATTTTCCTCCCCACTGAGGTTTCTGAATGCATGAAGCCATCACAGGAAGCCAGCAGCGTTAATGCCTGGATTGGTTTTTATTTATTGAAACAATTTATTATAATAGTAATAACAACCTTGGCCTGGGGCATTTCCTGGGGAATTAATGGCAGTCTGTGCTGATGCTCCCAGCAGATTGTTAGCCCTCAGGAAACAGGCTCCGTAATTGTTACTGGTTTGGTTGGAAAAACACGATAAAATGTGTTTCTAATTTTTAGCCAGTTGGAGCACCCAGAAAATGGTGGCTTTTGTATAGAGGGTTATAAAGAACATATATCTTTTGTCTGTATGAATTAAATCCAGTCCTGAATCCGTCACATTTTCCTCAATGCTTTCAGTCCAGAAAGAGAAATACCAGGAAAGGAAAAGGAAGCCTCAGCCAAAGAGATTGACAGCAGCTTGGTCCTGCGAAAAGTTTAGGAGAAAAACATAGCTCTGAGCACACGAGTGTGCATCAAAATTATGTTAACTGCTGCTACTGCTGCCCAGACATTTTTATAGAGGGGTGTTTTTTTTAAAATATAAGTGTTTTCAGGATGTTTAGTGTTGGCATGATGAATATGAACCACTGTTGAGATTTTGGAAGATGCTGAGCATCCATTGGTTGAAGACTTTAGTCTCTGCAAGCAGAGCACGCACTGAGGAATGCTCACAAAATCATCTGTCAAGCTCCCAAATCCAATCTATTGCTGGTTTGGCTGCTTCAGTTGAGAAAAAGCAGAGCCCATGGTTTGGTCTTTCTGCTGCGATAAAAAAGAGATGTGGCTGCCGTTAATGGATTGTATGACTGACAAATGCCAAGGGTGCAGCTGAATGTCGGGTTACAGCTCAGTGAGGGAGTCCAGACAGTTTCTCAGATGATGACAAGAGTAGCTGTAGATGCTCCTAAATGCCTCTGGAGCCCAAAACTCACTTGCAGCCATCACACATACGAGCAGGGGATGAAAAACGGTTGCTTAAGCAGCAGCTGAGGTGCAGCTTTGTTATGAGCTGGACACAGTAGCATGTAAAAAGGAGCGCGGAGGAGAAAGTCAGAACATGGGTAAACACAGGGAAAGAGAAACTGCACGTGTCTGCACCTGAGGTTCCAATCTGTGATTTTTTAATGAGTTGCTTTTAAAGAGTGAACAGTGGAGCTAAAGCAACTGTGTTACATCCATGTGAGTGCAGGAAGGTGGTGCTCAGGGAAGAGTGCCTGGTGTCCTTTCAGCCAGGCAGCGTGGAGGCAGACTGGACTAAGCATCTTCCAGAACAAGCAGATCAGCCCTGTTCATTTGTTCTTCCCATACTCCCGCACTCTGTGTGCCCTCCTCTTCAGCCCTACTTGCACAGAAGGATTTGCTTTATGAAGGTAGAGACCAGATCAGGGTGTAATTCCACTTTTCCTGGTGTTTTCAAATCACTGGAATTTCAGTATCTTTTTCACTGTTCACACGATACCAGATGACAGCAGCTTTGCTACAACAGGGCTGCAGTTTTAATTTGAGATCTGCTCCTTGAGTTCAGATCACTTTTTTGGAGCCAGGACTTCACTCAGCCAGAATGCTGCAAGAGCCATTTGTACCTCCTTCATGCCTGCTTGGATATTTTATCTTTTACCTTTGGATTTTTGCTGTCTCACTTTTCTCAAAAAAATCTTAAACCTCTGGCTTTGGTCTCACTTGTCTTTCTAGCTACTGCCATATTTACCTCGTCTTTCTTCTGCTGTCCTTGTTGAATGCAGCTGCTGCAGTTTTCTCCTGTTTTGTAGTCTCTCTTCAGCCTGCTTTTTTCCTCACCAACCACTCAAGCAACAGCCACTGGTTTAAATAGGCAGGTTTCAGATGTCACTATGACATCTTCTTCAACCTTGACTTGGGTTTCAGACCACCATAACATCTTGTTCAACCTTGCCTTGTCAGTCATCTTTAAGATTCATTTGGGAGGAGAAAAATGAAGAGCACAAAGGTATTTTGTCCCTGTAACTGTTCCATGAACTGTATGTTGCCTCGAACTACGCACGCATCAGTGTTTGGGCACAGATCACAGAATCAGAGAAAAATTCAGGCTGTAAACGGCCTTCAGGGGTCACTTGATTGAACACCCTACTCAGAATATGGTTAACTTGAAACGTAGAGCCAGCTTTGAAGCTGGAGCAGGGTCTTGTCCTGTTGAGATTTTGTATCTCCAAATGGTTTCCAGTCCATCTTCTGCAAACTTTATTTAAGGAAATCAGCTCTAGAGGGAAGTTTCTAAGAGCACAGTGGGAAGAAATGAAGGTAGAGTGGAGCCTTTCAGTTACAGGCATCTATGGAGCCAAATGTCAGGCTCTCAGCTGGTGAGAGCTAATACAGCTCCATCACTGACTTCAAGGGAATGAGACTCATCTGAGGAGCTGACTCTAATCTTGAACTCAGGACTAGCAACAGACACAGCAGAGTTGATCTTGACACTGTTTCTTGGTTCAGCTTTACCCATTCAATGCACCTATAAACCAAGATGATTCAGCCCAAGGAAACTGCAGGAACGACATTTATAATATTTACTATTCTAAGTAGCCCCATGAACAACAAAAACGGCAGCAAAAAGAGAGTAAAACACGATGACCTAGTTTAAAAGTTGTTGTGGATCATCTGGAGGCTTGTTACATCACCTCTGAAATGTGGCTCTGCAGGATGCATCCTGCAGTGCCCTGATGCCAGCTGTGTTGGTAGCACAGGTGCCCGTTGTGGTGGTCTGGGCGGGAAGCCAGTGCACTTGCCTTAGATAAGCAAATGAAGCCTATGAATAAATACTGTGCATTTTTCCATGCTGTAAGGCTTCCCATTTCAGTGGGGCCGTGGTGCAGACAGTATATAAAGCTTTGTAATCTTCTTTATTCCTGGTACAATTATAATTGATGTGACAGCAAGATGTACTTAGCCGCTGCTAGGTGTGCAGCACCCTGTCGTCAACCCTACTCCTACAGCCTTTGGAGTTACTATTTAATTCTGCGTCTGCTCCTTCTCCTTCTAGACAACTCCAGGACCTGACTGCAGTGAACCTACACTCTGCATGTGGGCAAATGCCTTGGCAGCTGATTCAGCACTTAAATTTCCCCTCCTGATTTCCCTGGGGGAAGGCATGGGAGTAAAGCAATCATTAGAATCTCTGCTCCTCCAAGAGAGTGGCTGGCATGTGCACAGAAGAGCTGCATGTGTTTTGTTCTTTTAAGGGCTGCTCTTGACAATCATTTGCTTTCTCCTTTCAGAAAACCCTGAACGGGCTGCTCTGTACTTTGTCTCTGGAGTGTGCATTGGACTAGTCCTGACTCTGCTGGCCCTGGTGCTAAGGGTGTCCTGCCGAACTGACTGCAAACGGTCCACCACCAAGAAACCTCCAAGGGAACGGGAGAGCGACAGCGACAGCAGTGACAGCGATGATGATTCAGACACCACTTCAGACCTGTCAGCCCGCAGGCATCGCAGGTTTGAGAGGACATTGAACATGAATGTCTTCACTTCAGCAGAGGAGCTGGAGCGAGCTCAGCGGCTGGAGGAGCGTGAACGCATCATCCGGGAGATCTGGATGAATGGCCAGCCAGACATCCCAGGAACCAGGAGCCTCAACCGCTACTACTAAGAGATGGGGAGTCCAACCATTTTGTGCTGCATCCTCCAGGGGATCTTTCACACATGATAGAGCAGAGGAAGGAAAGGAATATTATGCCCCTTTTCCTTCTAGGCATGCTACCTGGAGCAGTGTGGATGGACAGCAATAAAACTTTCGCCGTCTCCTTCTCCCTGGCATATTGCCATCACCCCTTTTCACAGACACTTTCTGGTATCAACAGAGGTGGTTGCCAACTTCATTTCTTAGTAGCAGGCAGGAAGGTGACAGCTACAGCCCTCCCATGTGAGACATGGAATTCAACATGCTGCGGTACAAGTGCTAATCTCTTGGCAGAGAAGTCAAATTGGTTCTGTTGAACACCAAGGATTTATTTTGGTTTCCATTTCATGAGAACTGTGGAAGAATTGTGAAGAGAATGACAAATGTGGAAAGATGATTTGGAAAGAGAGGGGGAGGTGCATCCTGACCAATTGTCTTATGACTTCAGAAGCCATGAGATTAACCTAATAAAATCCAACAGCAAATATGACTTGTGAAGAGCTGGGGAATGGGGGGGAGGGGGATTCTTCCATTGTGAAATCATGTTGGTGCTTGGATGTTTGCCATAGTGTGTTCAGTTATTTATGGCTGTCTTTTCATCTTCCTTTTCAATGGGAACATTGACTTGTTTTTTACTGACACCTCAGGGATAAAATCCTACATTTTTGAGTCTGTTCTCCCTGCTGGCCCCTGTCAAACACAACCCAACCCACCTCCAACAGTGAAATTACGGTAACACAAGAGATGTGTCAGTGACTGGTGAGAAGTTAACAACCTCAAAGAGGTTGAAAAGGGTTTTCTTTTTGTTTTGTTTTAAATAAATATATATATATATATATTTGAAGATGCTGCACAGGAATGTGCCTTATTCTTTTTGAGTTTGTTTTGTTTATTAAACTACAGTTTTCCTATGGATAGCACAATGTTTTATATATTTTATTAAAGAAATAAATAAAAAGTCTATATTTACCAGAGGAAAGTGGAGACAGAAGAAGATGGTGTATGACAACAGAATGGATAATAAATGCTAAATAAACTCTGGTTTGCTTCAGTACATTTGAATTTGCATCCTCTCTTTTCCTCAAGGGAGATATTATGGAAAAGTAGCTGACCTCTGCAAGCAATCAAGGTTGACGCTGTCTGCATGCAGGAAATTGGAGTCACTTTTCTTTGGCTGCAGCCCATCAGTCTACTTCTGCAGTGCATGTGGGCAGGAGCAGCTGAGCAATGTGTTGGTTCTCACTGGGCCATCCCAAATCCTACCCGTACCACCAAGGGAAAGAACCATGCTGATTTCATGATGCTTTGTTTCTGCCCCCCAGTCCCAAATCATACTTGGGCTGAAGCAAGTGTTAAATGAAGTAAAAATATACATGGGAAAAAGGTGACAAATGTTTTCGGGCTCCTTCAGTTGTCCCATGGAGTGTTCTATGGGATGTCACCACTCTAGTCATTCCCAAGTACCAGTTCACATCACTTCAGCCAGAAAATGGTAGGTCTCGTACAATCCTGCTGTAGCTTATGTGGCTTTCAGGTATGCTCCTCTGTCACTTAGGCATGTTTATTTCTTAAAAATAACAGAATCACAGGGACCTCGAAAGATCATCTAGTCCAATTCCCCTGCCAGAGCAGGATCACCTAAACCAAGTCACACAGGAACACATCCAGACAGGTTTCAAACATCTCCAGAGAAGGAGACTCCACAAGCCCCCTGGGTAGCCTGTTCCAGTGCTCTGTCAGCCTCACTGTGAAGAAGTTCCTTAAAGACCTAAAGCTCTGAGTGCTAAGAGCTTTCCCCTTGCCTCAAGGAGAGATGAAGATTGATGGACCAGCCCATAAGATGACTGAGGATGTTAGAGTGGAATTGTAAGTGTTCATGTACTGTGCCAAACAACTACATGGTGGGACAGACCCATGACACCAAAGACCTTCCTGGCACTCTTTGGGGTCACTGGACAGCTGCTTTTTCATTGAGGACATATGCATTTGATGTGCCCACAGCTACTTGTCCTGGGTGAAAGCAAAATTGAATAATTGCAACTGATGATAATGGGTGACATCAGACCAAAGGGCAGCTGGTGAGAGATTCCTTCACTGGGAAGGCAGAACTACTACTAGTCCTGTGGAGGTTCAAATGGAAAGACTCATTATTGAGCTGTGATGTAATTTGGCAGCTGATAGTTAGAAATAAAGCAGGAGGCAGGTCCCAAGCCCTGGAGGCACGGGCAGGTGCCGTGATTTAGCTGGAATTTCAGATGCATTCTGCTGAGGGTGTCAAGGAACAAAACAACAGGATGAGGTCAGCAGGATCAGTTTTGTTGGCTGTGTGTTTTCCCCTATAACAAGATACAGTCCCTCAACCTTGGTGGTTAAGGAACAGCACATTTTTAGAGTGATGTGTCCTGAGAAACAGCTTGCAAAACTGAATTTTAAAATGCTGTAATGAATTAATCTATATAGTTTTTTTAATATATGTGTTTTCCCAAAGAACTTTTTTTGACCAGAAGGAAGAACAAGTGTGGTAACTCTGAGTGTTACTCATAAACAGCCAAAGGATTAAAGTATCTGCTTCAAATGGAAATCGCAAATGGACCCAAGGTACAAATAGATGAACATTTCCTTAGCATTTCTAGTGCTGCTGTGAATCTCAAGACAAAGCCTGCAACACAAAGGAGCTGCACACTGGTTTTCAGAGTTGAGCAGACAAGCCCAGCTCAGCCTTGCCTTAGCTAACAAGGTGTGACAGAAGTAGTCTCCCTGCGCCCACAGCACATGTGAGACTTTTAGGTACCTTCCAGATGCTTTTGTCTCAGGGCCATGCATTTTAAAAAGGTTTTGACTAAAGGAAAAAATAACTAACCAACAATCCTTTGAGCTACTGTAAGAAGAAGACTTTAAGTCATCCTGTAACTATTTCTGGATTTGTCCCAAAAGTGCTGAACAGTTTGGAGGAACAAAAAAGCAACGAGGATTTGTGGGGCAGGAGCTTGGTTTGCCCTCAGCAACAAACCCACTCACCTGCAGCATAGAAAATCCCTATTTCTCACCCCACAAAAGAGCAGCTTAAGCACACGGAGTTTTGGACTTGGCTGTTTTCCATCTGTTGTGTGTTACTCAGCGTCATATTTAAACACTCTTGGAGCCAGAGAGCAGACAATAAATGCTGTTCTACCAGCCTAATGTGAAACCCCTTTTGTAGGAGGCTACACACATATCTCTACTCTCTTACTTCCATGCTTATTTTATTTTTTACATTAAAGTGAAATATTATTTCCAGAATAACACTATTCAAATTTCCCAGGACAGATCAAGGAGTTTGAATCAACTTTTCCTGTTTCATGAATGGATTTCCTAGCTAGTGACCTTTTGGATGAAAAGATACTGATGTAATTTTCCATGTGGGTTCTTTATGCCTCAGCTTGCCTTTACAATTTTATAACAGAGAAGGCATAACTCTGTGTTGGCTGGCTAGTTGATAATGGGGAAAAGATATTGTATTTAAAGGAGATGGCATTGCAGTTGCCATGTACCATCTTCTGGGCTGCAGGCTTGTAACAGGTAAACCTAAGGAAGAGAAGTACCTGTGCTATGTACCTGGACACCTTCATGCTTCTGCAAATTACAGAATTAGTAACCACAGATCATTAAATTACAGTTCAGTAACTTATATCACATTAGCTTTGTAAATAAATGTGATGGGTTGGAAAAGTAAGGGTCATACTCTTAGGAGAAGCTGAACACAGGGAAAAGATGGGTCTGACTTTTGAGGAGTCACAGCATTATTGAGGCTTGAAAAGACCTCTAAGATTATCAAGCCCAGCCTATGACCTAACATCACCAGAATTACCTAGGCCAGGGGTCCTCAAACCCCAGCCCGCAGGCCGGATACGGCCCCCCAGGGTCTCCAATGCGGCCTGCCGGTATTTACGCCTCCCCCACCGGGGCTTGGGGGCCAGAAACCAAGCAGCCCCAGATGGGGGGCTGAGGCGGGCGGCTCCCCCCATCTCCCTCTCTCCCTCCAGCTCCCAGGCAGGACAAGCCAGGCAGCACAAACTATAGCCTGGTCCCTGACACTGTCTGAGGGACAGTGAACTGGCCCCCTGTTTAAAAGGTTTGAGGACCCCAACCTAGACCATGGCGCTAAGTGCCGCGTCCGGTCCTTAAATACCTTGAGAGATGGGGACTCCATCACCTCCCTGGGCAGTCCATTCCAGAGTCTGATCACCCTTTCTGTCAGAAGTGCATCATTACATCCAACCTAAACCTGCACAGTCAACTGCACATTCGTTATTCTCCTGCCTGCTAGGACAGTTACAGAAGTGTTTCAGAATCATAGAAATACTAGGGATTGAAAGGGACCTCTAAAGATCATCTAGTCCAACCCCCATGACACAGCAGGATCACCTAGACTAAGTAGCACAGGAACATATACAGGGGGGTTTTGAATGTCACTAGAGAAGGAGACTCCACAACCTTCCTGGGCAACCTGTTCCAGTGCTCCATCACCCTCATTGTGAAGAAGTTCCTTCTCAGGTTGATGTGGAACCTTCTATGTTCCAGCTTGCACCCATTGCCCTTCGTCCTATCACTAGATGACATTGAGTAGAGCCTGGTTATATCCTCCTGACACCCACCCCTCACATATTTACAGACATTAATGAGGTCACCCCTCAGTCTCTTCCAAGCTAAAGAGACCCAGCTCCCTCAGCCTCTCCTCATAAGGGAGGTGCTTCACTTCCTTCGTCATACTCGTTACCCTACGCTGGACTCCCTCCAGCAGCTCCACATCCCTCTTGTACTGAGGAGCCCAGAACTGGACACAACACTCCAGGTGTGGTCTCACCAGGGCAGAGTAGAGGGGGAGAAGAACCTCTCTTGATCTGCTAACCACCCCCCTTCCATCCACCCCAGGATGCTGTTGGCCCTCTTGGCCACAAGAGCACATTGCTGGCTCATGGTCATCCTGCTGTCCACCAGGACCCCCAGATCCCTTTCTCCTACATTACTCTCCAACAGTTCCATCCCCAACCTATATTGGTACCTGGGGTTGTTCTTGCCCAGATGCAAGACTCTACACTTGCCCTTGTTACATTTCAGCAAATTGCTCCCTGCACAGCTCTCCAGCTTGTCCAGATCTCGCTGAATGACAGCACAGCCTGCTGGGGTGTAGCTGTCACCACCCAGCTTTGTGTCATCAGCAAACTTGCTGACAGTGCATGCCAATCCCTCATCCAAGTCATCAATCAATAAGTTGAACAGGGTTGGTCCCAGCACCGACCTCTGGGACACTCCACTAGATACAGGCCTCCAACTAGACTCTCTGCCATTGACCACTACACTCTGACTTCTATCCTACAGCCAGTTCATGAGCCACCTCACTAACCGATCATCTAGATCACAGTGCCTCAATTTGGCTGCAAGGATGCTATGAGAGGCTGTGTCAAACGCCCTACTGATGTCAAGATAGATCACATACACTGCTCTGCCATCATCTATCCACCTGAACAGCCCTTATAAAAGGCTATTAGTTTGGTCAAGCATGACTTTCCCTTGGTGAAGCCACACTGACTGTCCCTAATGACCCTCCTGTCCTTGATGTGCCTGTAGATAGCCTCTAGAACAAATTGTTCCATCACCTTTCCTGGGATGGTTGTGATTTTGTATGGAGAAACTTCAGAGAGGTAGGTTGCACTTGCTATGCTGTCCTACTCTCTCCTCATTGCCCTTGACTTCTCAGGGCTGTTTTCACCTCCTGCTATCATCTGATCCATCAGCGCTGACCTCTTTTTCAGACCTGTGTTCAATGTACCCTGCAAATCTCAATAATATGGTGTTTGTTGCCTTTCCCATGTCCACTCTAGTGTTCATAACCTCGATGAATTCCAGCCAGTTAATGAGGCATGGCTTTCCCTTCCAGAAACAGCAGTGCCACTACTTAACCCATTGCCTGCTGCCTTCCCCAGCACCCCAGGGGCTACACAAATAAAGTGAGCTCGCTTAGCTGTTGTTCTGTCAGGATGTAAAGCATATGCTCATGGTGCTGTGGGGAATCTGAGTTTCCTCTTGTGCTGCATGGACTCTCTTGAGTTTCTGGAGGCATCACAAGCAATTAATCATCTCAGAACGGCCTAGAAATCCTTCTGCTCACAATCATTACAGGGGCCTCCATCACAGTGAAGTTTTAATAATCCAGTCTGAATTTCTATGTCCTTAGATACCCCTGCAGAAAATAATTATTAATGTTGTTTGTTCTTCCTTGTCTGCCATTAGAATTAGTGCAGCTTGTACCTTCATGTAATCTCCCTTTGCTCTTTGCCTATTAGTCTACTTTTGTGTTTGTCTCACAGACTGCCAGCGTAGTTCACAAAAAAGTCTGCAGTGGTTTTGATTCATTGCACTGCAGCTCACCAGTGTGTTGCAGTATCTGGGCATTTGCTGTCCCCCTCCTCTGAAGGTGCTTGCTTACTCTGAATAGGTGTGGTGGTTCAGTGGTGTTTAAGCAATTTGTTTGCTTCTGGTGTTTTCAGTTAACACCAGTGAATTACCCTATTGCAGCAGCAGAGATTTAATTGTCACCATTTGGGTATTGCATCAGGGAGCCCTGGGCCACTGGTACAATGTCACTGGAAGCTGTGTGTGTCTGCCTGAAAGACAACCAAAGGTGTATGTGCCCTGGGAACTATACTCTGATAGACATTTACTCATAGCATAAAAGCCTATTAGTTCCCATGTGGGCCTCTGCAGAAGGACTGGTGGACTTGGCTTTGTCATCCAGGTGACTGGCCCATGATTTCCCTTGGGAAGTGTCTGCTTGCTGAGGGGAGGCATAAGGCACATTCTTCAGCCAAATGGCTGGAAATATGGCCAGAACAACTGCAGAGGCAGGCCTGATGAATTCTGACTCCTTTTTCCCTCTGTGTGATTAAGAGTGGGCAGGTCAGGAAGGTCCCCAGAAGGAGAGGACTGTGGTGCTGTGAGGTGCTGTGCCAATATGTTTCACACTGATCAGAGCGCTTTGCAGGTTGTGAATGTGAGACAGGGGACTCTGCTCAAGAGTCTTGAAGAGCTTCTAATTAATGGGTTGGTGCATGACATTGTACCAATGTCCAAGGCATGATTCTTTGGGAGCAATTTTATTTGAGACTTCCCAATTGCTCCTGCATTACTCATTTGCAGAGTAACCTTTTAGAGCCCTTCTACCACTTCACTCCTAGATTGCCCAGCTACGGCTAGGACTGTAAATCGCGGCACACCGCGTTCATGTGGCTGATTTCTCCTCCTTTATTTCTTTGTAGCTGACTGAGCACCTGAGCTACCTGTTTTCCACTAACTGCTGAGAAACTTCCACAGTTTTTATGGCACTGGGATGGATTTTGGCTTCTGTCTCCATTTTTCTGTTGAACAACAAGTAGTTTGGACGGGTAGAAGGGAAAAATCAAAACAAGTTTGGGGATTTTTTTTTTTCCTATTGAAGGACATTGTTCTTCACAAAGCTGGGTGACTACAATGGAAAGCACAGCCTTGTGTTGAGGCTGAGCTTGAACAGGACAACACACTCTTGAGGCAGACCTATTTCTTCTATGATTTTGAGTCACTTTGGCACAGAAAACTTTCTCCTGTATGATAAGCTTCACTTTTTGGAGTGAACACTTCCTGAGGACAAATAGTGACAACAGATTGGAATCAGGACAAACTTCTTTTTTGAGCTATGAGAAAATACCCTTTCTGTTATGACTTCACAAAGAAATACAAGCTACAGTGATTGATATGATGGAAACTGGCATTTAAAAACACTGAAATGGGACATCTAAGGGAAAAAGTATCTTTACAGTTCCTGGCAGAGCACTGACTTGGCTCATTTACTTTGTGGTTGTGTTGTTGGTATCATGAGTGAAATATGAACTCCCCACAGCACTTTTCTGGGGATGTGGTGCCATACTGGAAAAACTTTGGCTTTCGAAAAGGCAGTAATTTGTACATTCTACTTCTTGCAGAGGTCTTTAAAATCCTTCTCATGTGGAATGATCCTCACCTCATTCTTGGTGTGTGGGGATGTTTGTTTAAATGTATGAACTGTTTAGAAGGGCAGAAGTAGTTCTTCCTCCAGCTCCTGCATTGGATCCTCTAGACCACCCAGAAATAACAGAGCTCAGGGACTAAGCTAAAGTATTCTTAGTTTGAATCTCTTTCTCTTCTGGAGGTAGCACTGCGATGCTCCAATGGAACAGACACAGCCGTTATCTGGGAGTGTTGCTGTTTCAGCCCATAGCTGTCCTAGATGCTCGAATTCCCGGTGTGATGACAGTACCAGGAAAGCATCTGTGTATTTCTGGCATCTTTTAAAAGAACAACTTGAGAGAAAAAGTTCAAGAGGGATTAAACAAGCCCATGTGAGTCAGAACTGGTGACTATGCACACAAAATCGATGCAAGATTTTTCTCCTGGAACTGAAAGTGATCTGGCAATGCTGAATTTGATTCTGAGAACTGACTGAAAAAAAAAGAAAAAGAGATGGTGAGTGATATTGCCTAAAGACTAAGCATCTCACCAGACAACACTTCCAAAGAATGCTTTTCCTGTGAGGAAATGTTGAATGCTGTCTGACAAACCCCTGAAAGCAGCCACCCACAATCTGGCATCCTTCAGAAGTTCCCCAGATGCTTTCTCTACCACAGAGCATCTCATCAGGCTTCCCTAGCTGGATCTGTGTCACGATTTATGGTACCAGTGGTACAGATTGCCTTGTGCACTAGGAAAGATCAAAAGCCACCAGCACGAGAAGAGATTAGCCTGATGAAGCTGAGTATCTTCCCTATCCACATGCTGGGTTCTGAGGTCTACCAGAGAATGGGCTACTGCTAGTATAAGGTAGATTAAAAGGGTGAGATTTTAGGAGCATTTATTTCAAATTATTTCCAGATATGGAGGACAAACAGGTGAGCAATCCTCCTTCTCCTGATACTGCATTCCCATCACCAGCTCTGCCTTCTCCTTGGTGCTAGGATGACAACTTTCCCTGAATCTTCTAATCTCATTACTTAAAAATTCTGCACTCAGCCCTTTTCCTCCCTTTTTGCAGGGTCATGGGAGTGTGGCAGTGCATTGCAAAGAGTACATGTGCTTGTACGGACAGAACCAGGTTTTGATGAGCATGCTCACGTTGTATCTGAGGGGAAACAACAGGGAAAAAGCAAGGTCAAAAATATCCCACAGTGCTGGGCATGGCACTGTGCAATGTTACTGCATCTAGTGCTTGACACCATCCAAAGAGGATGTCCCATGGGATCTGCTGTACTAAATACGTTCACTGTAGGGACCACACAATGAAGACACAGTGGTGATTCAAAATAATTACAGTTGTTGAGAAACTTGGCTGGGAGAAGGTATATAAAAGGGTTGGTTTAGCTCTGCTCTTATTCTAGTCAACTACTGACAGTAGCAAAGGACAAAACTCAGATCTTTGTGGGTATCACAGTGCTCCTTTAGATGTACAAACTACAAGAGTGCCTAAACACAAGACAGTAGTGAAGCAGATTAAAGTCAGTGGAGCAGAGCAAGGATAAGGCTTAAGATAGAGCCCTTTTAAGTCATCTGACTGTGGCCTTTATGGGGCTGACAGAGTAGTTTTTCACAGTTTTACTTAGATGGAAAAGCATTGTCCAGTGCACAGAAAGGAGAAACCTGGAGAGGTTTCAAGAAGTCTCTAATTAAATTTCCCTTATGGTAAGTGTGACATATTCCCTGGATGTAGAGATGATGTGGAAGAATGACATTTTTTGTTTCTGAGTAGAGACCTAAATCTGCTACAGAATCACAGAATAGCTAAATTTTGAGGCTGGAAAAGACCTCTGAGGTCACCAGGCCCAGCCTATGGTCTATTATCACCACAGTCTAGACCATGGCACTAAGAGCCACATCCAGTCTGTCCTTAAAAACCTCCAGGGATGAGGACTCCACCACTTCCCTGGGTAGTCCATTCCAGTGTTTGATCACCCTTTCCATGAGGAAGGGCTTTCTGTTGCTGAACCTATGTGAAAACCAGAAGCACAGGTGGACTCCTGCATGAAATCAAACTACTGAGGGCAAAACTGTTAAAAAGGCTGATAGAACTTCCATTTATATGTATGAAATACTGAGGAACTCAAGGTCGGGGGAAAAGACTCGCATTCATTAGCTCAGTGAGGCAGTGTGGTCTAGAAGGTCAGGTAGTGAGGTGGATTGTGAACCGGCTGCAGCTGGTCTAACCACTGTTTCCATGAGGAAGTGCTTTCTAACATCCAACCTAACCCTGCTCTGGTGCAGCTTCAGGCCCTGCCCTCTCATCCTATCACTAGTTGCCTGGGAAAAGAGTCTGACCCTCACCTTCAGGTATATATAGCCTTCCTTCAGGTAAAGAGTGATAAGGTTCTCCCTGAGACTCCTTGAGGCTAAACATCCCCAGGTCCCTCAGTCTCTCCTCATCAGACTTTCCCTCTAGTCCCTTCACATTGTTGCTCTTCTAGACCTGCTCCAGCACCTCTACATCTTTCTTGAAGTGAGTGGCCCAAAACTGCACTCAAGGTGAGACCTCAGGTCTTTGAAATTTATTCATGAATGAAAAACAAATGAACTACAGAAAGCTTCTGCACTGGTCTGTTATCAGATGCAAAAGCACAGGCTTCAGTGGAGTTATGCTGATTTAGGTTACACATGAGAGACTGTAGGTAGCAAATGCATCAATGAAATCAGCAAAAACTCCACTGCAATCCCTGAATCTGCAGGAGTGTAATATATTGGGTTTGCTAAAGAGAATCTACCTCTGTGTCTGAAGCAGACCTAGATTTCTCAAATAACTCATGAATAAATCAACTGTATGGATCTGTTAAGACTTATTTGTCATTTTGCAAACAGAATGGAGGAGACAGCATGTGTCTGCCTGCAAAAGTCTTAGACCTGCTCATTACAGACATTTATTCTGGTACCTTTGTCTGTCTCAGTGATGTAAAGTTTGAAATCAGAACAAGCTTCTCCTTGGTCACCTGTAGTTCCTGGGACATGATCCTCATTGTGCTAAGTAAGAGAGGCAGTGCTAAACAGGAGACTGTTCAGTGGAACATTTCAGGGCTGGCTTCTAGTGCTTCACTTAACAAGCCTGCTGTACATTGTCTTTCCTGGTGTTCTGCAAGGCAAGGACAGATCACTTCCAAGAACCAGCAGTTGTGCTTCTGGGACTGATTTGTTTGAGAACTGATTACTTGGTCATGGAAGTAGATAGGCTCCAGCTGAAATACATCTTCCATTTCTGCAACTGTGTACCACATCTGGGCTCTCTCTGCCCATGACTGCTGTCAGGTCTGTATCACTGGCATCTCACAATGAAGCTTGATGCTGGGCAGCTTGCATTCCAATAACAAGCTGCTGAAAAATTAATCCACTCTGACAAATTAACAAAAAGAATCTTTGGATCCTTCCCAGATCTGCACTGAAAGCACCAGTTGAGCTAAGCAATGTCAGCTCTCCGGTGTTAATGATAATCAGAAAAACATGGCATGGCCATCCTTAAGTAGCCTGGTTTCCTCACAGTTTTCTCAGAAACTCTGTTCCAGCTTTTCCACAGGCAAAACCATGTACACAGCCACTTATTACTCTCATCTCGAGCTTTGGGGCAAAGAAAATCTTTCAAGGGCAGAAGCCTTAAAACAGAACTATGCAATCATGGGGACTAGTGAAGAGCTCAGTCCTTTTGTTTAGGCTGCAGGGAGTTAAATGCTCTCAAAAGTAACCCTGAAATTGAGCTGTTGCAGGGAAAATAATTTACCACAGATTTATTGTCACTCTATAACTATTCAGTCAGAGTATGTCAGGATTAAGCTTTGGCTTGGAGCAGTGTGTTGCAAAGTTTTCATTGTTTTCCCCACTCTCCTTTTGTGAAGAGTCTAGAAGATGTGCCCATAATGTGTTTTAGGCATTGAAATGCCTAACTCTCAGCTAACGTTCAGCCTAGGTAGATCCACAGCTCTGAGCAGAACTAAGTCTCTAATAAAATGCCCACCTCTGGCATTGCTTCATATCTTGCTCTAGGAATCCTTGTTCAAAACAATATTTATATACATTGTAGACTGGCTGATTGCCTGACTTAGGTTTGATGTGGGAAGACTGTGACACCAATGCAGCAAGGCCTCATAGACAAAAGAAACTAGCTGTTGCAGTGCTGTCTCTGACATGATGCTGTTCGTGTGAGTGCCAACAACGCAGCAATTACAAGGTAAAACCTGCTGTCATAAAACTACTGCATGAGATGGTCCAAGAATTGACCAACTGAGGTGCCACACCCAAGCAAGCGGAATGAGACTTTGAAAAGAATCATTTGTCTTATGGATGGACATGCAGGTACTAGGCAAAACTAGCTACTGCCTTGGGCTGGATTTCATAGCGGGCCCAAATGGTAGATAAGCTCAGAAGATGCACTGACTCGTGTTCCACTGACAATATAAGGAAATGCAAGGTTAGAACCACAGCTGAGTTTCAGATAACAGGTAGGGCTTTGGGTGTCTTGGAGTTGTCAGGACAAAGGTGGTTGAATGTGTGTATTTTGAAGGAAAAATGGGTCTTTGGATATTTCATCTAACTATAACTGAAGCTCAGCAGAGCGTTGCGAAAGAAATGTTTAACTATTAGAAACAGCACAGCTACAGGTAAGACACATCTGTCCTTGGTTGGACCAAGAATAAGACATTTAATATTAGTTTTACAGGTTCCATCAACATATAATAGTCAGAACTTCTGGAATGTGATTCAGCTCATTCAAGGCAGAACAGAGTAATTGTTCCCTGAGGGCTTTGTTGGACACCATCAAGATCCTCTGCTCAGTTGCTATGCAGTGTCATTAGGAGGCAAGGTACCTAAACTTTGATGCAGCCCACAAGTACATCATGAGGCCTGCAGCAAAGAGGCTATCTGCCATGAGGGCTGATCACAGAATCAAAGGACATTAGTGATTGAAAGGGACCCCCCAAAAAATATCCACTCCAATCCCCCTGCCACAGCAGGATCACCTAGATCAAGTTGCAAAATGAATGCAGCCAGGCTCTGTGAAAGGACATGTTCAGCTTTGGCTCAAGTTCGTCCAAGAAGGCATTAGTCATTACAATATTAATCCTTAACACAGAAACGTTCTTCCAGGTCTCTCTTGGCTTGGCTGTGTGTCTATCCACCCAGAAGTGAGATCCTGGGTACTTGCAGGGTGCTTTAAGGTAAGAGTCTCTAGGTCCTCTCCATGTAAGGTCTTCTGTTTGTATGTCAATGCTCATTTTCTCATATCTTTGATAATCAGATATCCCTTCACCTCTACATCCCAGGTCTATACCCTAAACTAGTGGGGTGTATTATGCTTCTCTTCTTACGTGTCTGCATTCATAAACTGAACATCCAGTATAGCAGAAACAGTGGCACAGTGTAGCTGACACAAGAACATGGACAGTACCAGGAGCCACTCATGCATTTTTTCACCCTTGGGCAATTTGAGTATCCTTGGATCTGTGGGATCTGTACTGATGTTTCTTATGTCCTTCATGATGGCACCAAGAACAGATAGGGGAATGTCTCTTTTGGACCAGTGAGCTTCAGAGACTTCAAGGTCTGTTTTGCCCCTGAACAAAGAAAAGGAACTGCCAAGAGAAATTTGAGGCTTTGGAGAACTTGGATGGAAGAGGTTCAGAAAGTGCCCTAGCAGATCCTGAGGACTGCAGCTGGGTTAAATGTTCAGGGTAAGAACTTACTTCTCTCTGCAGCTCTTGATCCCCCTCTATGTTTTTTAGCAAGTTACCCCAAGAGGACACTGAATCCAAAGCCTTTGGCAAATGTTGCATTTACATTAATATTATAACAAATGAAAGAGAGGAAAAGCTTCATAATTGTTGCACTGAAACACCAGGCTGAGGTAGCAACACTGCGTTTCCGCATAAGTGATGTAATTAATTTTGACTAAATGAAGCTACGTTTCTAATTAGGTTGGGTTTTCTCCATGCCTTGTCTTCCCAGTGCTTTTAGAGCTTTTAGTGCTGAGGGCAGCTAAATCCTGCTGGAGAGGCTCAGACTATGGTCTCTTCACAAGACTCTATTTTGGTTCATGTTTTCTGCTCCTGATTGTAAACAACAATTTTTGTTTATTTTTTTAATTAAAATACTTTTTAATTTAAAAATAAAGTAGAGAAAGAAAAGAGAATAAAGAAAGAAAAGCTGTAAAAAAGCAGTAAAGCAAAAATTGAAGTGAAAGTATCTGGATGAGAAAGCTCAGCATCTGTATCTGCAGAGAGAAGCAGTTTAAGGTTAGACATCTGCCTTGTTATAGGTTGCATCTGGACACAAACTGCCAGTTTTCACCTGTAAGCCTTAAAAATGCAAAGAACTGAAGCATAAATTTTTTAAGGTCTGATATAAATCATGCATTTTATTTCCAAGTGCTTTTGCTCCTGAAAAGAGATCTTCCTCTCCTTTGGGAGAGAAACAAAACAAGACAAAACAGAACCGCAGAACATTCCTGTGGAGATTAAAAAATAATCTTAGTCTTTCATTAAAAGAAAAAAGTTATGGGAAAATGGAAAACGTGGCGATTTCTGGTGTAATTTTTTAACTCATTTTATCTAAAGGACAGAATATATTTTGCCTTTGAAGGACAACTTGGCTCTTAGTGTTAGCTTCTTCTAAGCTACCTGTGAGCAAGTAGCCCCGCTCCTTATTCCAAAACAACATGCATGCATGGCAATTTATGGTATAAAATGGAGTTTCTGCAGGCAGATCCTTTCTTCCTGGTGAGCAGGGAGGTGAATCACTTTGCTGTGGCTTCCCAGCAGTGCTGTCTGGCCCTTAGTAACACTGCTGTACCCTTCCTCAGCATCTCTCTTGTCTCAAGGAAGTCCTGGACTGGCCTGTGAGATCCTTAGTCTGCCACAAAGGGGTGAGGAGCTGCCTTTGGCTATGAGGTTAATTGGTGCAATTTATGCTTCTATTAATCCCTCTAATCCCCAGACCAGGATGGCAGCATCAAAATTGCATACTGGTGTCTGTGTTAACCTGTGAGTCCTGTCAGTGCACTGCAAGTTGGGCTGGGTCTGACCAGTGCCAAAGGGGATGCAAATAAGGTAGAAGTGTGGATGGCCCATGTTCCATTTTAGTTTACTAGTGCAGGCATAGAAGAGGAGTTCTGACAGGTCCAGAGGCTACAAAAAAGCAGCAGGACTGCTGTGGGTGTTTGTATATAATTCAAGGACTAATTCTTCCTGCTGGGTAGTCTTTAAGCAGACGGGTGGTTTCAGGCACCCTTTGCCTTTGAAGGACTTGAATATCAGTCTAAAGGAGCGGCTGCATGACTGACTGTTGGGCTCCTTCAGTGGCCTGGCAGACTGAGTGTGACTTGGATCAACTTTTTATCACCAGACAATAGGAGTAGGAAATCACAACCAGGTGGGAATGGATGGGGAGAAATTTTCACATCTTGATTTCTACAGCCCCTTATAGTGAGAGGAGGGAAAGAGCTGATATGATGAGAAGCCATCTGCAGAGTAAGCAGGTATGGAAGAGAAAGGCGAGTGAACCCTCATAATCAGCATAATCTCCAAAGGGTAAAGCTGCTACAGCTTGGGGTGTTGGGAATACATTTATCTGTGAAAGTGTTTAAATGAGTTAATCGTGGCTAAGCTGCTTGTTTAGGATTCAAAAATCTTTTAACTAAAAAGCGGATCAAGTTAATCCAAATCAATTTCTCAAATCTGTTTTTATTCGAACATTAGGGCACATGAACCATTCTCCAGCACATATGTGCAGGCTTCATGGCAGCTCTCCCCTTGATAAATCTTTCAAGCATCTGGATGGAAAGATAAAGTAGTGTTTTAGATTATTTGGACATTTTTCTCTCTCACCTTCCATGCTTCCTCTTTTTTGGGGCTTGATTTTGTGTCTATTTATGACAGCCTGGCACTGGACCTTTTTGAGATGTTTTTGACAGAAGAGGAATGAATCACCTCTACTTAAAGGAGCTGTGAATCATGTAAATTCACAACCTACTTCAAGCTTCATTTTTGCAATCAGAACAAATCCTGAAAGGCACATAATCCTGTTGAGCTGAGAACAGGCACTCAAACTATTTTAGATCCCATTCTTGAGGACCGTCTTCTGGAATAGATAACACTTGCAGGAGCTTAACATTGTGACAAACTCTCTTGCACGGCTGGAAGAGCTATCTGATTAATTTTTTTTCTTGCTTTGGAAGTACTGGTTTGGCTTCTCTTGCCACTCCAGATCTGTAGATCAGGGGAGAAGGATTAAAAATGTCCTCACTGGCTAATATGCTTTAAACAAGGTATTTGAAAGCTAATGTTCTGACATGCTAAGTGATGCAAAGTTCTTGGCCAAAGCTCCTTTTTATAGGCCTGCAAGAACAAGTAATACACTTTAAAACAAAATGGACAATAATTGCTGTTTGTTTGAAATGGCATTAAGTGATTGCAGATAAATTAACAGAATTGGCTGACAGTACTGGTTTGGAAACGGAATCATTTCTAGAGAACAGATAAAGTGAATCTCAAACATGCATGTCCTGAAAGGAGCATTTGCAATATGAGAAGGAACTTCTTCACAGTGAGGGTGGTGGAGCACTCGAATAGGCTGCCCAGGGAGGTTGTGGAGTCTCCTTCCCTAGAGACATTCAAAACCTGCCTGGATGTGTTCCTGTGTGACTTGGTCTAGGTGATCCTGCTCTGGCAGAGGGATTGGACTGGATGATTTTTCGAGGTCACTTCCAATCCCTAATGTTCTGTGATTCTATGAGTCTGTGAAAGGACCTATTCACTTGGTTATCTGGATAACAGAGAGTGTAGAAATATTCTGAATGTTTCCTGCTCTGAGTCTTCTGCTCCTATCTTCTGGTCCTGGCTGAGCCAAAGTCAGGGGAAGAGAAAAAGCAGAGGAATATTTGCAATGTCTGGGATAAGAATGGAGAGAAAAACTTGAAAAATGGAGAGAGATGAAAGGCAATACTCCAGATCAGCATCAAAATTACAGTCACCACATGTTTAAGGTCTAAGGTGCAGCAACTGACCTGCAAAACAGTGGGGAAAGTATTTCTGTCTGTGGCCATCAGTCACATTGCTCAGGGGACTGTCGCTTCCCACCTCTGACTTACTGCTGTAGAGCCAGTTCCCTTCCCAAGAGCCATTGAATGGGAGCAGTAAGGCTGAAGTGTTTCTGGGACTAACTGACAACCACATGCAAGGAGAAGGAGATCCACCAGGTTTCCCTTTAACTCAAATGGCATAGTCCAGATAACTAGAAGTTCAAATTGAGGATGGGACTGTACTAGAGAGTTCAGAGTAAGATCTGAAGTTCTTAAAAAATGGGAGTGCTTGGAGGCAGAGTGACGTAAGGTAGAGGTAAGAGAGGTGAGTTGTGAACATATCAGGAAAAATATTCTGGATACCTGCTTTGAAAAAAGTGTTCACGGTACTGGACTCGAAAAATCCTGTAGCTTTCCGAGGATGATCTTGCAAACATATCTCAGAAATGCCTCACCAGCTTTTCCTTTTCCTGGGAGGTCCCTTCCTTTTCTGTTCCTCCTTGGAGGTCTTCACAGACTGCTGGGAGTATACATGAGCATTTCTGTTGTAGAAACCAGTCTGAGACACTGTGGTCAAAACATTAGACTAAATCATCAAGCACCAGACCTCTCCTCTACATCACTTACCTTACCCGATTATGCTTGATGTTTAGTTAAAAACCACAATTGAAAACTGGAGATTAAAGAAAAGGCAGGCAGGTATTAGGGAAGATCTGTTGATAGGTTTCTTCTGACTGTCTTTTGGAAGAGAACTGGACACAGTTTCCTTATTGTCGCAATGTCTAGGTGGTCCAAACAAGATCCATCTATTATTGGTGCTAGTTTGTATCCTGATTAGTTTTCTCCCTGCGTGGACAACAAAAGGGTCTGGCAGATATGGGGGTGCCTGGCACAATACTCCTGGGTTCTTAGTTCATTCTTCTACCATGTGGTGTGGGTAGACTCCTGTAGTAGGACACAATTTTCACCCAATGGCACCAGCAATTTAAAGAGCCAAGGCAGGCAGAAGAACTGGGGGGACTACTACAGACATGGAAGGGAGACACACACGATGAATATGAAGGATTCAGATTACTGGAAGGACTCTGAGAGCTGAAGACCCCCACTCCCACTTGAAATCCAACACTTGATTTCTCACTGGCACACGTAGAAATTCAGTGGCTAGATATTATAGAAAATAATGTTCTGAACACCGTCCTGACCTGTGCTAGCCTAAAGAATTCTGGCCTAATGCCCTAATCGCAGGTCACTGTCTGTTATGTGGTTAAGATCCACTTCTGTGTACACAAGGTCAATGCCATAGATGCTCAGGCTCAGCCGTGCTGATACGCGGGTGCAGTTCAGCTTAAACCTTCCACCCCTTCTTGGTTCCAGCCTCTTATAATACTAAACCTCCCCAAGGTCCTTGGATTATTTTTCGCTGCTAGAAACTGCTGTTCAGTGTTTTGTCCTCTGGAGCTGCTGTCCTGCAGCACTGATTCTGTTTAATTTCAAAAGTCAGCTAAGAAATATCTCCCTGGTTTCCTGTTCATGCGTAAGACAATTTATTAAGTTATGCTTCAAGCATTTCAGATCGCAGTTGGGCCGCGAGGCACTTCACAGCTTTTTGCTGGCTGAGTGCATGAGATGCTTCCTTGTTTTCAGATTCTTTGTGATGTTTGGCATGTCTCTCTCATTTGGTTTATACTGATGGGCAAATATCCTAGTTCTTTTATTTTGATGTGTATTGTTTCCCGGATCAACCCTGTATTTTAACTCCATAACAGGAGAGTGGGTGGAAGCAGAACAATAGATAAAATCTTCTTGTGCTGCTGTTGCATTTCTGAGATATTTTCTTCAGTTTAAATTGTATTTTATGTTTATATGATGGTTAGGAATCCACATTTAGTGCCACACCATTTAATATTGAAGCCCTGACTTAGGGCTGGTTTGATTAGAAACAAAAGGATGCCTCAGTGGAGGTCTTGCTGAAGTCCACGTTGGGACCATTTGTTTATACAGACAGAACTGATGCAGAATGGCAGGCAATTCACAGCTGTGTGCAAAGATGACCTATTTTCAGGTTCATGCTGAGGTTTGGAGAATTGTTCTCTGAGAGCTGGATAGCTTGCATTGAGATGGTTGCAGCAAATTTGTCCCTCTTGGTGTTGAACCCCTTTGCACAGATGTCTTGGCCACTCATCCAGTAGTGCCTGAACACCCCTGGAATCACAAGATCTTCACAGCAAATTCAGCTTGCTTTGAACACAAGGCGGCGATTGGTACAGAATTTGGCTGTGCAGGCATGAGGCAGTAGACTCATTAGCTGGCCTTGGTCACGTTGCTTTGGCTTGGGGTGCTCTAAGCAAATACACGGTTTCTTGAGGTTGCCCTCAAATGTAGATGCAGCAGATGCTTGCAAACATCTGCCTTGGATGTAGGCAACATGCATCTCCCAAATCTTGCACTGCCTACCCAAGCTCAGAGAGTCATGTCCAAATGGGAGGAAGTTGATAATGAGTGCAAGATGTCTCCAGATCTGATGATCTCTCCAAGGGCTGCTTTTTCATGGCTGATGAGGTTCACAGAGCTTTTCTGGAGGGAAGCAGAAGGGAGGAGGATCCAGGCAATGCTACCATATGGGGATGTGTAATCTTAAACATGTGCACTGATTCTTCTAGTTATTTGCTGGAGAGAAGAAATGTTGTGTTCCTTGTGAGCCAGGGCAGGAGGGGCCCCATGTCTGAGCCATAAGCAGAGCCAGGGACCATAATGGAGTACAGAAGATGAACTTCCATGAATCAAAGGCACGTCTGTTTATTTACAGTACAGTCAGCAGCAGGGAAGCCGCCCCAACAAGCTCATAAATGTATTTACAGGGTTTTCACAGCAAGGTTTGTAAGAAACAATAAAGCAATCACTCAGCACCTCTGCTTAGGAGCTCTTTACACCATGGAGTCTTACCCAGAACCACTAGACACTGGCTGAGTCACTCTTTAAAAGGCTGCCGACTCTGCCTGCTTCACTGAGGTTTACTGCTTTTGTCTCTCTGAAGTGTTTCTCATTCCCTCTACTCCTGTTCTTTAACCTACCTGGGACTGGGATAACCCATGTGCCCTTCCTTTTCCAAGTGTTAAACAAATAGCCACCTTCTCCATCCGTTGTATGTGCTGCGAGACATTTCTGCAATGAAAGGACACCACATCCAGTCTGGCTGCCAGTGCTCCTGTACCCAGCTGCTTCCCAAACACCAGCACCCACCAAGGAAACTTGAGCAAACTCCAGCTGTCCTCCCAAAGTGTGTAAAGTCGAAATCCTTGGTGTTTGCACTGATGCTTTACCAAGCATGCCATTTCCACAACACTTTACCCCACTTCTGGGCCCATAAGGCAGCTTTAACTATTCTAATGAGGTTCTCCAGGTTCAGGGGATGCTATCTGTTTGCATGAGTTACTTTTTCTGTCTCTGGGGGCAGCTCTTGAGGCCGAAGCCACCGTGCCAAAATCAGCCTCGGTGAAGGTACCAGATAGCAGATCTGCACCTGTTGTTGTGGGAAGTCCTGATAAGAAGTTGAAGTGCAGATGACACAGCCTCTCTAGCACGACAAATTACCCAAACCTAACACTAACATTTAAAGTCTTTTAAGAGACATCTTATAGCAGGCCACTGGAACTGGGATAGTCAGAGTAGCAGCAAGCTTTGGCTTTCAAACCATCTGGTGGGTCTTGTGCTTCTTGAGTTTCACTGATGGGTGGAATCTTTGAATCTTTGGTGGCGTTTCCATGCTGCATTTTGTGTCTGTTATTTTAGTGTCTAGCTAACAGTCCTTAGCTGACAACTAAGATGCATGCATTCATGCCTGGAAAACTTTGGGAACTGCAAAAAGGATGCATTGTTTTGAAGGTTCTTTTCAATCTTTGCTTCAGGGTTTGAGAACATTTGTGGGTACCCATGTATCTGGTTCCCAGTATGTATCTAAGCAATCAGGGAAAACCCATAGTAAACCATCAGTAAAATACTATTGGAGTCATTGACCCCGCTGACTGCAGGGGGCTGCACTAGATAACCTTAAAAGGTCCCTTTCAACACAAAATATTTGATAAATTTTAGGATTCTATGAATTCAGATGCCCTTATATAAGTCAAATGTGCCAAGAGTTCCGAGATGGATATTAATTACAGGCAACGGTCTCATATGAACGTATGCTTTTCAGGAAGGCAATGAATTTCCTATCAAATCCTCCTGAAGATGTCTGAAGGATTACTAGTGTTAAGAAATAGTATAGTTGTGTTTTGAAGAATGTCCTCAAACCTAGACAGTTTTTTTTAAAATGCTGAATTTATTTGTAGTTACTGCTGATGTGTTTGCTTTGAGGATTTTGCTTCCATTTTCCTGTTAGCGTTTCCTGTGCTTTCTTGCATGATTTTTCACTGGTTGTGTGCCAGTGAAATGAGGAGTAAAGAAAACAAAGCCCAGTATGAAATACTTCTCTGTTACTGATTTGAAGTTTATTAGATTTTTATTGTTATTAGAAAGATTTAGCTTCAAAGCTGCTCAAAGGCAAAACCAAAAAAAGTGTAAGTTCTATTCCATGATGAAATTTGCAGTGTTGCATTTTCAGCTAAGAATGAGAAACAGTAAATGGGAATAGTGACAGATTTTGCTAGAGAAAATTGTGAGCTGCTCCACCTTCTGTTGGGGATTCAATTGAGTTCTGAAAGAGGAAGCATCTGCTAGGCACAGCCATGTCTCCTTTAAGAGTTGAGAGCTTCATTCTGTAGATACTGTTGACCTGGAAATTCACATCTTGTGCTCAGTTTTTAGAAGTCTCTTTTCTTGCTCTGAGAACATTTGCAAATATTTTAGGAGCAAGATGTTTGGCAAAGAGGCCAAAAACACATGGCTGCATGGAGGCTGTGACCCCTCAGGTAGCAGCTCATTTGCTGAAGGGTTGTATGAACTGTGATTTAAATAAAAAAAAAATAACAACTTGCTTCCTAAGGTCTGCTGAGACCCTGATACTCTTCTGTCTTTTCTTTTGGAATGAGTGCACCCGTCAGACAAGGGTGTGAAAATACAACCCCTCTATGTGTGGCTCTTGCAGAGGAAAAGAGTAATGGTTGGGTAAATTCAGTTTAATCCAGACTGTCCCTCAGTCTCAGGCTTTGCTCTGTAACAGCCAACCATGAAACACGAAAGAGCAGGGCAATGTTATTTTTGGCTTGTGAATTGCATAATCTTTTAGGCAAGGTGTTTAGCAGATGGTGGTGCAATAAGGGAAAGTGGTGGATCTGGCTGTGTAGCTCTCTGCTGCTATGGAGCGGAATGTGCTGTGGTCTGAGGAGTGGTGTTAATGGGCTGTAGCACATAGGAAGTGAGCAGGGTGAGTGCTAAGGTCTGGATCTGGGGCTTGAAAATTCCCCAAGGTGCCTGAAAGATCCAGAGTTTCTGCCTGAGCTGTTAAAGGGTCTACTGCAGAAGACAAAATGCATGATGAATAAAACCATGTGGTTTTTGCTCTTGTCACAGCAAATTCAATATTAAGGAGACACAGGGGTTCCAGTTGGGTCCAAAACACCCCATTTGTTAATGGATACCATGTGCAGCATATATCTAACTAGATTCCTCTGACAGGCTATTGTGGTTTTGGGGACATACCAGGTTATAGTGTGCTCCACCAATGTGTGACAGGCTACCAAACAGGCCAAGTATGCTGTAAAATCCCTGGAGCAGTTATGGGTTGTGTGACCTTGCCCAAATTCACTAAATTCTTTGGATAACGTAATAGCTGGAGCTCCTCTTGCTTTTTTCCCATTACAAGAGGGAGTCCCTGGTGCGTTGCTTGCTCATGGCCAAGGAAACAAAGTACCACCTGAGAAATGTAGTTCCACATTTGACTATCAGGGCTAAAAGGATGGGAAAGGGTCATCTCCCTGTTTCCCGCTCTGCTGTGTCTGGCTAATAGTGAATAACTGTGCTTCTTCTCCACTATTAAAAAAGAAATAAAGAAAAAAGAAGAAATAGATGCAAGATGTCTTGCAAGATGTCTTTTGGTGGCTGAAGGCAGCACGTCTGTTGATGTGGCTTTGATCATGCACTGATGTGGTTTCTTCCTCTCTCTGCTGACCTTGTCTGGTCCCTGCTGGTGGTAACACCAGGGCCTGTGCAAACCCCTAGAACTTTTCCACGTTTCTCAATCACTGTAACAATCTGTAACACCACTTTTTGCCTCTGTGGTTCTGCCTTTGCCAGTGGCTCCCTGGCAGGCACCTCCAGATATAAAATCCTCCAGCACCGGTGCTCATGGGAATGCACAGTTCCCTACATAATAAATAGCTCCTGACCAACTCACAGGATAGCAGCCACTCAAGAGAAAAGCCTGCTCTCAGATGCATAAATATGGATTATCCAGGGTCTAGGGGGAATAAAAAGCTGATGGTCTGTGCTCAGATGATCATGACAACGCTCCCTGGATGCTGTTCTGCACAACCAGAGGTCCAAAGCATGGAAACCACTATTGCAGTGAAATGATGCCGAGCAGATTAAAAAATATTAGAACATATCAAAATCCAGTGCTTAAAGGCACGCAGTGAGACCCATATCCAAGCATCTAAACTAATATGATTTCACAGTAGAAGGCACGGAAGGCCATAGAGATGAGGGTGTAAAACTGGTGAGCAGATTCAAACAGAACAGTATACCTACTGGACTGTGCTGTTATCTGCTAAATCACAGCTTATGTTACAAAAGAATTATCCTCCCTCTGCTTAATGCCTGTTAATCAACACAGCAAATTATTCAGTTCCCCCAGGTCTTATTAAGACCTAAAAGCAATTTTCAGCAAGTTACCAGGTTGTGAAGGCTGTGCCTTTGACAGAATATGTGAGAAACTGTTTCCTAGCTTATACAGAACAATGTTCATTATTTTAATTGTTCAGTTTTATCTGCTGCATTAGTTTGCGTAGTTCAGTTTGTGTAGTTTGTGTGTTGTGTAGCAATGAACAAATTCCCCTGGTTGGTGAAACAAGCTGGGCACTGAGAAGTGGCTAATCAAAATGTGTGAATTCTAGTCAAATGTGAGCATCTTCCAACCCACCCTGGGCTTTTTACTAACTTTCTGATTTAAGAAACCCAGTTGTTCATGGTGATTTTAAGATTCAGCAAGAATTACTACCTATGGTTGTAAAGCGATGCATTAAACCAGGTATCTTCAGCTAATGGCTCTGCGAGCTCTCATTTCCTGGAAAAGAGGATTTTCCCACTCCATCTTTTTTTTCTGCCCAGCTGCTTTGAATTAAAGCCAGCTCTTCAAGGGCCCATTTTCCTCTCACTTGTATCAGCACAAATCAAAAGCTAACTGTGTTAATGCCAGTGGTGTAAAACTGGAGGAAATGAGAGAAGAATTAGCTTGGGTAAAATCTAATTTGCTTCTTGCTCTCTCTTTCCAAGATTCAATCTAGATTAAAGACATTCACCCATGTATACAAACAGGAAAATGACGGAGCACGCTATCTGTCCAGGAGAGGAAAACACATACATTTTTCCTGAACTTCCAGTCTTGCTACAAAGCCAACAAGAATGGACAAGCACGTCACTAGTTTCACGACGCAAAAACGCAAGAAAGCCGCACGACACCTACTGCTTGCAATTTAAGGCATCTATATAAGCCAAGCTTCAGAGTTCAGCCGGAACCCTGAACACGCAGGGTTAATGTGTGTTTAGACAAGCACCACAAAAGCAATTTCAGTTCTCTTCCATCCATATTTGCCAAGGCCCACCGGTACAATAGGGGTCTTTTCAGAGATGACATAATGTAGTGTTTTGCAAAAAAATGGGGTGAAAGTTTTCTTTTCATCCTGCCAATGGGAAATGTGTCTTGTTTGCTTCAGCAAATCACTGCTGTGAGGCAGAAAAAGCTCTTTGTACTACACTGGTGCTAAAACAGGTACCTCGTAACCCATCCAGCAGGATCTATCATAACAGTAGCCTCCGGAGAGAGCTGGGCGACTTTGAACTTTCTTTCCCAGCAGTGCTGCTGCATTGAGGTACATGTTCAGCTGCCATTTGTCTCTAAGGAGGTCTGCTACAGCTGCAGAAAGAATGGTTCCTCAGAAAACACAGTCTCTACATTCAGGTGTGTATTTTGCACAACTGCTCACAAGGGACACACGCCCCTGGAGTGTCCAGCATGTCCTCCTCACTGAGTCCTTCAGAAGTTTCTTTCATGTCTATTGTGGCTACTGCTGTTTCCAGACAAAATTCTTTACATGGTCCTGAAAAGAGAGAAGATGATTTGTCAAGGCAGACTACGTAGCCATCTCACTCTCACAGTGCACATGCAGGTTGGGTTTCTTCAGGAATTGCAGCTGGTGTTTGTCTGATGGTGTATTTGCTCTTCTAGTGCAGGACCCATTTAGGTCTTGGGATGTGTTTTGCAGTGACACAATCTGAAGCTACGTTAGATAAGCTTTGTATCATCATGGATAATGTGGTGGGAGAGATAAGCAATTATTGTCTTAGAAGCAAAACAGACAAATCTATTTAAATTTGAAAAGAGGGTTCGAAATTGAGAGCACATTTAGAGAAACGGAATAAATAATCAAATAACTTCGACTTGGTTTTCCAACTTTCGAAAAAGAATAGAACTCAAATGGAAAATAAATCCTTAAAAAGTGCTAGCGCGTTGATTAATGGATGGAATGTCTGTTGAAGTTTGATTAACAATGACATTGAGTACTTATAATATGCTTCTATTTGTTGAAAATTTAGCTTCTAACTGACATAAATTCTTAATTTACAAATTTACTTCACGTTTTTCTTCCTTTTCTCCAGAAAAATATAGGACTAGGGGGAATGGAGCAAAGCTGGAGATGGGTAGATTTAGACTGGATGTGAGGAGGCAGTTCTTCACCGTGAGAGTGGTGAAGGCCTGGATTGAGTTGCCCAGGGGGGTGGTTGGGGCCCCATACCTGGAGGTGTTTAAGGCCAGACTGGAAGGGGCTCTGGTCTAGGGTGGGGTGTCCCTGCCTCTTCTGGGGGTGTTGGAACTGGATGATGGTTCCTTCCTACCCTGAGTGACTCTGATTCCATGGCTTCTCCAGTGAGGTGAGCCTGCTCTGTCAGGGGGATTGGACTAGATGATCTTTTGAGGTCCCTTCCAATCCCTTATGAGTCTATGATTCTACTAAAATTGCAGCTGCAGGTTGCCAGCTCAACAAACAAATCCTTTCTTGGAAAGGTATATTTATTTTTATAGCCCCATAACACTTCTAGAAGGCACAGAGAGGAAAGAAAGTGTGGTAGAAAAGTGCACCCCTTATTGGGAATTGTTGCAGTTGCCATCCCAAGTCCTTTGGGTGTTCAGGATGGTTTTCTCATGCTCACTGCTAGAAGTTGTGCTCCCTCCTGCTTGCTGTGATGCAAGACTCAAAAAGGTGCAAACCTCAGGCCTGATTCTCTGTCATCGTCTCCTCTGTGTGCAATAACATGTCAAAACAGGACATGTCTGCACAGGAATAGCGTGCAGCAAGTGGTATGACCAGACAAATGGCTGCAAGTTGTGTCAGGAGAGGTTTAGGCTCATATTAGAAAGAATTTCTTCACTGAAAGGGTTGTTGAACATTAGAATAGGCTGCTCAGGGTAGTGGTGGAGTCATCATCCCTGGAGGTATTTAAAGACATGGTGCTGAGGGACATGGTTTAGCAGTGACCTGGCAATGCTGGGTCAGTGGTTGGCCATGATGATCTTAAAGTTCTCTTCCAATCAAAGTGACTCAGCGATTTTGCAATTCTGTGGAATGCAGACACTCAAGTGTGAAGCCTGTGGATCTCACTAGAGTTACCCTTCAGACCAGCAAAGAAAACCTCCACCACAGAAACCAGGCTCTGAGCTACAGCCAAAACCTCTCCAGGTCAGCATTAGCTTGACTCAGAATTAATTTTTTCATTGCTAAAATGAACTTACCACTCTCATGGGCTGGGAATGCAGTGTCCTAAAAGCTTTACCCTTAAATTCTGCTTGTGGTGTGTTTAGTGATAAATGCCATTTAGCTTCTTTGGAGTTATTTAATTCACCTAACTTTAGGTGTCAACCATGCAGACACAAACCGGAGCGACTCATCTGGGCCTCCTTTTTCAACCCTGTAGAGAAAGGGCTTTTTTCCCAGTGGTGGCAGCACTGCCTTGTTTCAGATACCTACGGTAAGCCAGAAGGAAATTTCTCTATTTCATTGCTTTGATTATAAAAAGCCTTTAATTACTTCAAGCAGCATTATCTAAAGATAAATCCTGCTTCCTGGGTCTCAGAGGTCAGTTTAATGCTCTCATATAATATATTTTCTGTTTCACCCAGAAGGACCGTTCTGGCAATAAAGAAAGAATGCTGCGAAAGTGAAATCCAATGATAAAAGGAGGGAAGAGATCAAAGATCTTACAACAGAGAACGGTATCACTTTGTTCAAAACTACAGTCACTCTAACAAAACCACTCCCAACAAACAAAAATCCAAAGGAAAAAAAGGACTAAACCTTCTGTTTAAGTTTCCTACTCACATGTAATTATTATATTTATTATAATTATAAGGCAACATAGTCTCTGCCAAAGCAGCCACTGAAATCTACCTGCAGTTGAGTGAAGCCCATTCCACCAAAGCTTCGAATTTAGGAGGTGCTAATTAACACAGGGAAAGCACAGGGCACCATCTAGAGGGAGGAAGAAAGTAGTGTAGCTTCTGGTTTGTGTTCTCTTTGTAAGGATTACTGTGGTCTGAAGAATCAGGTTGGAGCGAAATCACAGAAGAGGGCTTTCTGGGGTGGTACATGGGCACAGCAAACTGTGAGATGAATAAAACAGGTTCAGTTATTTCTCTGTCTGTCTGTCTGCGATCAATAATGCAGTGTCTCAAGGATTAGATTTGAAACAGTGTCTGGAGATGAAGGAAAAATCTCAGGCAAGAAAGTATTCCTGAAAGTCACCTTCCAAAGCTGTGTCAACTTCCTGCAGAGCCTGGACAATCTCACTGTTTGTTCCAGCTCTTTCACCTACAAAAGTTTAAAGAAAGACCAGCTATTTCCTCCAGCAATCCTTCCCAGCTCACCTTTACTGACACCCAAATACAGCTGTAGCCTTGTAGATGCTCCAGGGTATGAAACACATTTTCTCCTTTCTGCAGAAGTGTTATAATTGAATACAGCAAACAAACTCACGATCACATGTTGGTAATTCTGTATTATGAATATCAGTAACACTATAAAGAACAGGCCCTGCCTGTGAATAGATCTAGGCTAATGCCAGTCACACTCATGGCTGGATGATCCACTCTCATCACAGGAGGATGAGGATACAGGTGAAGCTTAGAGAAGGTTGTAGGACTTCGAAGGATCCTCATCACATTCCAGGGACCAAGTCACCTGCCCTCCTGCTTTCAGCCTCAGTACACATTTTGCTGGTTAAGTTCTGGACGGCTGGAGCAATACTACAGACACACACAAAAAACCTTGAGACATTGTCCAATGAATGAAGAAGCTGTGAAACTGGTGGGATCTGGGGGTTACTCTTTCATTGCACATTTTACATTGTGACGAAAAACAACACTGGCGTGGTGGAGCTGTGTCACCACACGATGGCGTGCTCTCTCTTCAGCAAATGTTGGGGACTGAACAACGCAGCTCAGGCCCCGAACATGTCCTTCCCCTGGTCCAGCACCACAGAGCGTTTAATTGTCTCTTGAAAAGTAAGCATGAACTTTAGAAATCATAGAAGGATGCTGTTCCAATCAGAACTGTAGCTCCATTTACACAAGGCTTGACAGGATTTCAAAGTTCTGGCTGGAAGAAGACCACTGAAATACTGCAGAGCTGACATGAACTGTTCCGGTGTATGTGCTGTCGAGACACCCCTGTCACCTGTCAGTCAATGATATATTAAACGTCAGGATAATTACGAACTCACTCTTTACAATCCTGCATTCATTTGTTTTGGTTTTATTTTTCTGCAGTCCCGCAGGTGCAGGGAAAAAAAAAGTCTTTTGAATGCATGTTATACAGTGCTTTGCACAAAGGGGTTTGGGCTGTTTCAGTCCCACTGCACCGCAGCTTTACCTGAAAAAGGCAGAGACACTGAAGAACAAGCTGCGAAAGGATTGCTGAAGTTTTCATGTCCGCAACAGTGCTGCTCTTTGACATTTGTCTACTGGTTGGGAAGATGATTTAGAGGTAATAATTTCTATAATTTACTTTTGAGGTGCTGCAAAAACTTAGGTCCACATGCTCAGGACTGGAACCGGCACTTTTTAGTGAAAAAATGCAGTTTCATCAGTATAAAAACCTTCCATAATAACAGGAATGTTCAATTCTCAAACTCCCAAAGAGCGCACCGGTGCCAGCTTTCTCAGTTCCAGCTATTGTTTGCAACGATCTCAGAATGGAACCTTGTGATTTTTTTCTATTCTGAAATGGTTGGTTTCTAAATAGCTTTCATTTAATAGTTGTTATAAATTTAAACTTACATTTTAATAGCTTCTGTTTGCTGTTCTGTAGGTGGGCTGGAATTAAAAACAAAATTAAGGGTTTGTTTACCAAATAAAAAGGGAGAGAACAGATATTTTCTTTTGCAGGACAGGAAATTCTGTGGTTTTGTAGGCAGTTTTCATAGTGAAACTTCACATGTAATGACAAGTGTTTGGTGAAGACTGAGTATGTATTACAGAGTCTAAGAGCAAATCACTCTGCTATCCTGAACAGTCACAGAATGAAACACAGCAGGATTCAAGACTGTGACCATGAACCACTTACTGCAAGCAAAAGCATATCAGCAGTTCTGGAGAGTTGGAAGGGCCTTGTTTCTTCAGCTATATAACCATAACGGATGTTGGTCCAGAGTTGTTCTTAGTTTTGCCAGGAAGTAGACGATTTCTTACACTTTTACTTTGCCTTGCCATAACGTTGAACCCAAGTCCAGCCAGTTATCATCCCTGCACTCTTTCAAAGCTTCATTACATTGAAAGAAACTGTGAAAATCTGTGCATTTGCTGACTGTCCAGAGAAGATGACCGGGACAAAATTGCCTACAGATGAATAGACTGACAAAAGCAATTGAAAGTGTAATTCTCTCTGCATACAAAGCCTATGATGAATGAGTTGCAGAAATGCCTTCATGTTGTACTGCCATGTAATAATGACATGTTCCACAGTCATCTGTGGAGTAATTTGGGTGATGCCTTGGAACATACATAAAGGAAGTAACGTGTAAGAGTTAATTTCATCCCTATTTTTCATGATTCTATGAATTTGCATGGGTTTTAGATGTTCAAATAAATATTCTAAGTCAAGTCTTATTGTCTACTATGGATACATAGTAAATTCTTATGAATGCCTAAAAAAAAGAGGAAATATGGAGGGTATTTCCCCTGTTCGACTAATTAAAAAATTACTATTTTCATAGTCACTGAGAGTTATTGTCTGGGTATTGCTTTGGCCACTCCTCCTTCTTTAACCTCTGGCTGCTTCTGTACCTTATATAACCCAGGTGTTTTCCTTGGCAGAACTGCTGTCCAGTCTGCCACCACAGCCTGTCAGGAGCAGTACGCTTGTTCAGAGTATGCTAATCCAGCTGCACTGCTCAGTTCTATGCAACGAACTACTGCAAATGCATTTCTTTTACAGGCTACAGTTTCTGTTAAAGCATTTGATTTCTATTTGAGTTCCTTTTCAAAGTCCAGACTTCCCTGTAACATAACACACACATAGGACAATTAAAGGAACATGTGAGATTTGTTTGTGAACAAGTAAAAGCTGAGTAAAGAAAGGGGAATGGACTAACTGACTCTAGTGGTCTACTGCCACCTTGCATGAAAATAATTCCCAGTAAAGTGGAAAGCAACATAGACAGTCTTCACATCAGTATGTGGATGTAGAATGGGTAGTGTTTTCAAGTTGTCTTTCTATATTACATGCAGGTACCTGTGGTGGTGGATGCTGTTTCAGGCCTAAGACGACATAGCTAAGGAATGCTGCTAGCTGGTGGAGAAGAACCAGGTGCCATGGAGATGAGATAAACGAGAAGGCCACAAGAAACAAGGATGGGGCATCTGGGTGCAGAGCAGGGGAAACTCTGACTGCCCACCAGCTGGACCTGAGGAAGGACCAATTGGGAAGCCAGCTAGGAGACGTGATTTTCTCGTGAGCAAGATAGCACTACTTGTTGTTATAGCTTGTGGGATCACATGTGGGGAGAGATTGTATATAAGGGACAGCCTGAGAGCTAATAAATGGCTGCTACTGTGATCGTGTCGGTCTGTGTGGAGTTGGGTCTCGCACGGAAAAAAACCCCACAGGGCACCTATGCAGAAATTATATTCAAGCACCCGTATTCTACTTTTGGATGTGGACAGCAGGGTCATTTTCTATTTGAACAGTGAAGAAACAGAGAAAGGCAGATGCCTTTTTTATTACAACTGTAATGGTTACAGTTTTCAACAAGGATGGAGGACATCTGAATTCCTCAGCCTGAACCACTTAAGGCTCAGCAAGTCCTTTTTCCAGTAGGAATGTGGGAACCAGCTTGCTATCAGCTAAATACATATGCAGGAACCTCCCACTTCCTTTCTGTTCAGACTATAGTCAACCTCCCAAAATTTATGGGCACAGGAAGAACAAGCAAGAGAAAATCTGGTTCTGCAACCAAACCTTGAGATTGACTTGGGATGATCTGGGAATTGCATGTTCCGCTCCCTGCTCCCAGCTGTTCATGAGAACAGTTAGCTCATGCAGCAGAAAGCAGATGCAGCAGTCTCTGAGATCTGCTTTAGGAGCTTCTGGATCTTGCGGGGACAGTGGCCAAGATCACTGGGTAGTGCACAGAAACCCTCTGCGAAACTTGAAAGTTGTCAAGTGAGAACAAGGTAAGGAGAAAGACACAGATCTGGAACTGAGGAAGTTCTAGAAGTTTGTAAGGATTGTGGGCAGATGCTCTGACCCATAATTCCTGTGCTCCCATATAGGAAGGATCAAGCAACCTTTGAGCAGCAGTTTTCCATATGATGTACAATATTACATGCGTTCAGATCCACATATGGAAACATCCTTCCTTGCCACAGGAAGTGCCAGACTGGGAGCCAGAAATTACAAGCTGTGCAAGTTCTAATGATGCATGAAATCCTAATTGTTTTGTCCTTTATCATAATTAGCTCTTGACTTCTGTAGTACTGTGAACACAGACACTTAGACCTCTGTCTGCACTGCAACTGTTTTAATACTATCTCTTCTTTTAATATCTTCTTATAACACAAGTCCAGTTCTCAATTTGCTGTTTTATTTCTAGCTCACCATCAAATGCTTGAACACTCTCATCTTCAGTGAGAAAGAATATTATGGAAGTGTACAAAATGACATTGTTGTCTTTAGCAGATGATGTGCATGTTTCATAGTTCATCTAGCAATGGCATCTCTTATAGTCAGCACCCAGTTCACATAATAAATTAGTGATGCTTTATATTTTATGTAATTAAATGTGATGATTCCATTTGATATGGACAATTAAACTCATATTGATGAACTAAGTACAATTAAGTGTATAGACACCATGCCACTCTGGAATCTACTTTCAGTGAGCAGTAACAACACACAGCTAAAACGCAATTGAAGATTTATCTTTAATTTAGGTCTACCCTTTGCAATTAAACTTTTTAGGACAGCCAGATTCAAACCGGGTGTTCAAATGATTTCAGCTAGATTGCATATCCAAAACCTTCACAATTTTAGGCCTTGTTCAGGAACCAGTATTGTAAAAAAAAAAAAGCATATTCCCTGCAGGAAATTACTTCCTAGATGAGATCTTTTTTCTTTAGCAGATCCAAGGAAAGGACCTTCCAGATACAAACTCTATTTCCCACAGATCTTTTGTGTACAGCTATATAATGTTTCCTTGAGACTGCAGAAAGATTTTGCTCAAAGTGTGCACCAAGACTTGTCTTCACAACACAGATAAAATGAAAGTGACATCATAACATCAACATGTTGATTTTTTAAAATATTGCCTACAGTTGCAACAATAGTTCATTTTACAGCTATTTCTACTTTGTATAATAAAGCATTGGAGCCTGACTGACCAACAGCCTTAAGATGGACCCTTAATATTTTCTATGAGATTCCTGTGGTTGTGAAGGAGCTGGCAATCTTGGAGTTTTTGATTAAATTAGAATTTAATAGCATGTCTGTGGTCATATTGGGCCAGTGAAGGTAATGATGCTAATTGTAGATGTTAACAGCATCTCACAAGAGCAAACTTAATTACATAGTCAGGTGTCATCAGTGCCTGGACATGTTCCTGATCTAGGCAAACCCCAGAGGCTCCTTGCAGACCCTACCATTCTGTCATTCTATGATTCTGATGCCATAGGGTTTGACAGCTTGATGTATCATACTATGCCAGGACATAGAGTCATTGAATCTGTTCAACTTCTACTTTCAGTGTTTTTAACTTAGGGCATACCTATGAAAGTAATTAAAATATAATATCTGTTGCTCTTCTCTTTATATTTTATTGAAATACAAACACCAGAGTCTTCCCAGTTATGTCAGTCAGAATACTGCCTTTCTATCCTCTGCTCTGAACAATGCCTGTAGGAGTCTGATAAACAAATGAATACCTTTTTGATTTAAAATTCTGCAACAGATTTGATTTTCTAGACTTCTTTTATAGTCCATGGAGAACGGCAAGTGCTTTTAAGCCCCTTCGTTCTAACCTAGATGTTTAAAACAGCTCAGATGTGTTATAGGCCATTAAGTACATATTTATGAGAGGAAAACAAAAATTAACTGAGAACACATTACAGAATCATAGAATCACAGAACATTAGGGATTGGAAGGCACCTCAAAAGACTATCTACTCCAATCAACCTGACACTGCAGAACCGCTTAGACCAAGTCACACAGGACCACATCCAGGCGGGTCTTAAATGTCTCCGGTGAAGGAGACTCCACAACACCCCTGAGCAGCCTGTTCCAATGCTCCATCACCCTCACTGTGAAGAAGTTCCTTCTCGCATTCATATGGAACCTCCTGTGTTCCAGCTTACACTCATTGCCCCTTGTCCTATTACTAGATGACATTGAGAAGAGCATTTCACCTGTTCGTGTACAGGCTAGTGATTTCTTTCCCTTTCAGCCTTGTTTTTCTGTATGTTTGCTGAGTGGTCAGATGGAAAATTCTACTGACATCTTTTAGGAACACATGGAGCACAATTTCAACAACTAAAAGTAAAATAAAAGCTACATTGCTTAGTTAAGGTAAAGTATGCATCAGATCACCAGAAAGATGCACAAGGTTGAACTAGTTCTGCAATGGTTTAGTAAAGAAACACCTCTCTCTAGAGAAGGCACATTCACATCTTTTTCAAATGCACTTGGTGTGTTAAAATGAAATGATTTGAGAGGCTGCACCTTCTTCCCTAGACCTGTGATTAGAGTACTGATGGGCAGGATCAGTTTTGATGTTTAGTGCCTAAATGTAGCTGCTTCTGCAGAGGTGTAAGTAGGGTCTCAATATTTATCTTAGCTATGTTGTAGTCAGTAGAGATCTAGTCAGTGCAGTCAGCAGAGCCTAGAGACATGTAGTTAGCCAGTGACTGGGGCTGTGAAACAGACATCTAAACACAGGCATCTTGTGTCATTTAGGATGCCCTAAGGTATCTTATCTGTCCCCATCTCTTGTTCCAGAAGAAGTCTCTCGTGTAGTCCTGTGCCACATATGCCAAATCTGCACTGGTTGGTGTCTTGCATGTCCTTCCATGATGCTCTGAAGGCCACCTAATGTGTCTTAATACTTAATTACAAATATTTCTACCTACTTGCAGAACAAGAACCTGCGAACCCATCTCATTGTGGACACTTGAGCGTAAGCGAAAGAGAATCCCAACAGAGTGGCAGCACGAACATTTTCCCAACACATGGCAGCAGCCATTTATTGGTTTTTGAATATAAAGATACTGCAAACACACTGAAAGCAATGCCTTGGGATGCAACACTTCAAGGGCTGATTTAGAACATTTGGCCTTCTATTTTCCTGTGGCTTTTGACAGAGCTGAGACATGAAGACAGTCACCAGCTGTTGTGTTGTGCTTGTCCAGCCATGACCTTAATCACTTGCATGCCCACTAAGGCTGGTGGCCAGGCAAATACCAGTCTTTCTGCCTGAAGAAATACATGTCTTCTGCTTCCAAGGTATGTACTTTGTTGCTCTGCAGACACCCTGCTGCTGTTGTCTTTGATCAGGTGCTAAAGTAGGTGATCGGAAACAGGCTAGAGCTGGAGACTGCCTGTCTGGGAGGAGCTTGTACTTGTACCTGAAAGTATGAAGGAAGCCTGTAACATCTAATGATTCCTTGCAGTTCCAGGAGTCAGCTGGGAGGAGTCAAAAAGGAGGAGTGCAATACTTTCAGTTAGATCCATTTTCTTCTTGACTACTCACTTATTCCTCCTGTTTTACTTTATTGACTATTACTTACCTTATTTATTAAGTTAATCAGACAAAAGCTAAAAGCATCCCACAGGAACTCTTTCAGAACCTGCAATTTCTGTTATGGCAGAATTTATAGCTCAATAACACAGGGCTTTAAAAATTGACTATTAAGAGAACAACACAGGCACCAGTTAATAGATATTTGTAATGTCCTTCATGAATCTATGCACAGAAATCACTAACGAGTGAGCTCATTTTAGAAGTATGGTTTATATGCACAACATCTTGGAATTAGTACAGAACCAGGTGAAATCAATGTAAAGAGATATATGTGATGTGACTCATGTTAAACACTATTTCTGGCAGATGTCTTTGTTAAAACCACTTACCAATAATCTTTCTGTGCTGTGATCTCTCTTAACAATTCTTTGTTCCCAAATCCTACAGTGATACTGAAAATGGGAACTCTCTGCTAACATTAAATCTTATGTGTTGCTTAATGGCTTTTATTAATGTTTCCATCAGGAAGCAGTGAACCTGTAGTATTTTGCGTAATTGCTATATATATACATTTTCCATACTAAGTATTGTATTTGTCCCCATAAGCCTAGAAGCATCTCCTGCTTCCAAAAGTAGCCCTACAGATTTTAGATGCAAACTCTGCATAGTTCAAATCCAGTCAAATGACAGAGATTAAAACTTGTTTTCATTCAGACAAGCTTTGAATTGCAATTTTATAGAGGAGGAAAGACTTTGCATAATTTTTATTTGTTTTAGGCTGAATCCTTTGATCCAACAGCTCCCTGAAATTTGCTCCAGAACATGCAGACATAGAGTCATAGGACCATAGAATGGCCAGGGTTGGAAGGGACCTCAAAAATCATCTAGGTCAAACTCCTCTGCATAGACAGGGATAACTTCACCAGATCAGGTTACTCAGGACCCCATCCAACCTGGCCTTGAACACTTCCAGAGATGGGGCAGCCACAACGTCCTTGGGCAACCTGTTCCAGCATCTCACCACCTTCACAGGAAAGAATTTTTTTCCTAATGTCCAACCTAAATCTCCCCTCTTCAAGTTTGTAACCATTTACCCTTGCTGTCTCGCTACACATCCATGTAAAAAGCCCTACCCCAGCTTTCTTGTAGCCTCCTTCAGATATTGGAAAACTGCTATAGGGTCACGTTGAAGCCTCCCCTTCTCCAGGCTGAACAACTCCAACTTTCTCAGCCTGTCCTCATAGGGGAGGTGCTCCAGCCCTGTGATCATTTGAGTTGCTCTCCTCTGGACATGCTTCAGGAACGGTGTCCTTCTTATGCTGGGGATTCCAGAACTGAACACAGTATTCCAGGTGGGGGTCTCACAAGTGCAAATTAGAGAGGGAGAATCACCTCCTTTGATCAACTGTCACTGCTTCTTTTGATGCAGTCATAGAACCATAGAATCATAGAATCATAGAATCATTACTGATCGGAAGGGACCTCAAAGATCATCTAGTCCAATCCGCCTGCAACAGCAGGATCACCTAAACCAAGTCACACAGGAGCCCATCCAGTTGGGTCTTGAATATCTCCAGTGAGGGAGACTCCACAACCCCCCTGGGCAGCCTGTTTCAGTGCTCTGTCACCCTCACCGTGAAGAAGTTCCTTCTCAGGTTCATGTGGAACCTCCTACGTTCCAGCTTACAACCATTGCCCCTTGTCCTATCACTACATGACACCGAGAACAGCCCAGTGCCATCCTCCTGACACCCACCCCTCAAATATTTGTAGACATTAATGAGGTCACCCCTCAGTCTCCTCTTCTCCAAGCTAAAGAGACCCAGCTCCCTCAACCTCTCCTCATAAGGGAGGTGTTCCACCTCTCTTATCATCTTTGTTGCCCTACGCTGAACTCTCTCCAGCAGCTCCACATCCCTCTTGAACTGAGGAGCCCAGAACTGGACACAATACTCCAGGTGTGGTCTCACCAGGGCAGAGTAGAGGGGGAGAAGAACCTCTCTTGATCTGCTAACCACCCCTCTTCTAATCCACCCCAGGATGCTGTTGGCCCTCTTGGCCACAAGAGCACATTGCTGGCTCATAGTCATCTTGTTGTCCACCAGGACCCCCAAGTCCCTTTCCCCTACACTACACTCCAACAGGTCAGTCCCCAGCCTATACTGGTACCTAGGGTTGTTCTTGCCCAGATGTAAGACTCTGCACTTACTCTTGTTATAGCTCATTAGATTTTTCTCTGCCCAGTTCTCCAGCCTGTCCAGATCTCGCTGAATGGCAGCACAGTCTGCTGGGGTGTCGGCGACACCACCCAGCTTTGTGTCATCAGCAAACTTGCTGACAGTGCATGCCAATCCCTCATCCAAGTCATCAATGAATAGATTGAACAGGACCGGTCCCAGCACCGATCCCTGGGGCACTCCACTAGATACAGGCCTCCAACTAGACACAGTTGGCTTTCTGGGCTGTCACTGCACACTGACAGCTCCTGTTAAACTTCTGCTCTACCCCCACCCAGGTCCTTCTCCTTAGGGCTGTCCTCAGTCTTTTCTCCTCTTAATTTGTATTCGTGCATGGGATTGCCTCAGCCCACGTGTAGAACCTTGCACTTGTCCTTGTTGAATTTCATGCATTGACTTGTTCAGCTTCAGGTTCTTTAGATGGTCTTGAACCTGCTCTTTGTCTACAGTGGGGGGATCTTTCCTTTTCCAGTTCCTGCCTTTGGCCTCCATAACGTGGATGGTGTAACTGGAGTCCTTGCCGGTGAAGACAGAGGCAAAGTGAGTACTTTGGGCTTCTTTGCTTCTTGGGCGACCAGCTCTCCTGTTTCCTCCTGGAGTGGGCCTACATTTTCCCTAGTCATCTTCTTATTATTCATACACCTAGTAGAAGTTTTTCCTGTTGTCCTTAACTCATCCTGCCAGATGCAATTCTTTCCGTGCTTTTGATTTCCTAACTTGATCCCTTGCTTCTCTGACTACTTGCCTGTACTTCTCCCTGGACGTCTGTCCTTGCTTCCATTCTCTGGTAGCTTTGTTTTTACCTTTAAGTGTGTCCAGGAGTTCCTTGCTCATCCATGCAGCCTCCTGACACTCCTGCCTTCCTCTTCATTGGGATACTTTGGTCCTGGGCTTGCAGGAGGTGATCCTTGAAAAAGGACCAGCTTTCCTGGGCTCCTGCCCATCCATGGCTTTGTCTCATTCTACCCTCCTGAGCAGATATTTGAAGAGACTAAAGTCTTCCCTTTTAAAATCAAGTCCCATGAGCTTACTTTGCACTTTCCTCACTGCCCTGAGGATCTTGAATTCTACAGTGTCATGATCACTGCAGCCTAGTCTCCCATCTCTGTTGGTGAGTACAAAGTCTAGCACAGCTAGAATGTCAAGAGCACTTTACACCTGAGCAGAGTTTGGCCTCTGATTTCTTACTGCTTTTCAGCATCCCAGACAGGGTCCTACAAGCACACATCTCCTGCTGCTCCTCCAGAAAACATCTGCTGATGGATGGCACAGTTCTTTTATGCAAGCAAAATTACTCAAGAGTCTTTTCTCTTGAAGCAAGGCAGTTTATGTGTCCTTTGGAAGCCATCCGTCGAAGTGCTGATGTCAACGGTGAACTGTAGAGAGGAGAATCGCATTAGACTTTTCTTGAGGCACAGGGTGAATTGACATATATATGAGTTATTTGTTAATATTGTTGTTATCTCTGCCCAGCATGATGACTGGGACTCCTACGTCCAACACTGGCCAAAATACTCAATCAAGGGAACCATATTTTACCCCTTGGACAAAAAAAAGAGTTGTTGCTAATATTTTTTTTTTCTTTAGACAGTTGATTATTACTGTTTTTGTTTGTGCTGATGTTTCTAAAGCATTTAATTGTCTCTGGAAAAACTATTGGAAATTGCTGTATTTCATGTTTTTCTGGTGAAAATTTATATTGTGACTCCAACTTCAAAATGAATTGGCAAACAATAAGAGCGTCTCTGTTAAATGGGAGTTGTTCCTCGTGACTATTTGCAAAAAGAGTAAAAATTTCTTAAATATGTTTTAGTAGATTTAATTAATAATCTAGTTTTAAAAATCCATCATTATTACAAATACTTGTGTTCTTCCTTTTCTCCTGCAGAATGAGATGCAGAGATATTAATTCTCTGTCAAAATAGTCATTGTTTTTGGTTTACATTACTCTTTGTAAAAGATTGCACAATTTTCCATTGCTAGTGCTTGAAAAAGTTTAAGAAAATGAAAGAGCGGCTCTAAAGACTGTTTCTTAATTTTTGCAGGCCTGACGTGCATTCTGTTTCTCAGTTCAACGTAGAAACTAAACAAAACTTGTTAGCTTTCAACCAGCTTTTCTGGATTAGCGCTATGGCTGTATGCTCTAAAATTGATCTTATGTCTTTCTTAAGGCTTATTTTGATTTTTCTGTATTACTGTCAGCTGGGAACTGCCTGCTGAGACCACAGCCCTGCATTGCTGGATGATGTATGAACATTGAAAGTAAGGCAACCACCTTCCTGAAAATCACAGAATCACAAAATTATTTTTAGTGGAAGAGACCTGTAAGATCATTGAGTCCAACTGTTAACCCAGCACTGCCAGGTCAACAGTGAAGCATGTTCCCCATTTAAATACCTCCAGAGCTGGTGACTCCACCACTTCCCTGGGTGGCCTTCTCCAGTGTTGGAAATTTTTAAATCACCCAGGAAAACAAAGCATAAGAAAAACAGAAATCTGATCCTTGCTTTATTGCTTAGGGAGTGACACACACTGGAAATTAATCACAGAATTATTTAGGTCAAAAACCCCTTTAAGATCATAAAGTCCAACACGCAGTGGGGAAGAAACCAGAATTCTCTGTGATAAGTGTTTGTGTCACCACATATATGAAGTAATTCACTTGAAATACAGTGCGCTGAAACACACTTGCTATTACTTTAAGTCACTGAAGTCACATACTACATGGTGTCTACAACACACTAGGGTTATATAACGATCTCTTGAATTCTCAGAAAGCATTATTGTTTTCCCTTCTCTTCTCCCTAGACCCTTTGACTATTCCAAGAAGGGATGCTCATGGGCATCTGTCAAAACATACTTCTGAAGGAAAGCTGGGTGACCACTGCAAGCAACTGCGCTCCGAGCCGTTGCTAGGAATATAAGAACAGGACCAGAGCATTCTTTCCTTGCCTCTCCCAAACAGAACCCATAAGCATTCATGCTGAGATGAGGTCAGGTGCAGCTGTCCGCACTATAACTATGTATACTTATTTCTGCGTAAGGAAAGGGTGCTGATTGCTTGATTAGACCAGATAAGGAGCTGAAGAATAAAGTTCCTATGACTGAGAAAGCTCTTAACCCTCTGGGAACAGAGGCAACTGGCAGTAGCTATTATTTTAGTTGCTATACGTGAGCAAGTCCCTAGCACAGTGTCTGATGAACCGTCTCAGTGAGGGGTAATAATCCAGCTGTGGCATCTTGAAGCTCAGTTAGGCTAATTTACTCATGTTCTCAGCAATCTAAAATGAAGCAAATCAAGTTCTCAGTGGTTTAATCTCATATTTTGAGTATTTGTAATTTATTTTGCAGCCTTTACTATAGACGTGCCTGGATTTGAATGGTTTAATTTGCTTGTGATATCCATCAAGCATGTGAATTTGATCTGTGCTTACTCAATTGGTGCATTTTCTGCCTTTCCACCATACAGCGATGTCTATGTTGTCTCTCGGGTGGAATGCCTGAAATACTGGCTTTCTTGGTTTTTTTCATGTTTATCCTGCTTTGGTAGTAAATATTGCAGTAATTCCTTGAGCTAGTCTTGTAGGTTACCTGACATTTCTTGAGGTTGAATGTTTGAGCTCATGTAACATTCATATAGGATAGCTGCATGGATCTTACAGCTTTGATATTACCTGGGTTTCCTGCACCTTTAGGTGCATGAATGTAACATTTGCCGAGCAGGGGGAAAAAGAGATCATCAACCACCTTATGTATGTCTTTCCCCTTGTTGTGAGTACTTCTGCAGTACTGCTAAGAGCGTTCTCACAAATTTACAAAAGGATACCTACTTAAACAGGTCAGGATTCAACTCAGGCCAGGCAGTTCTGCTGATTGTGTAGACAATAAATGTGTGATGATGGCAGGAGGCACTGCCAGTGTGCACCCTCTGGAGCTTCCAAGAATAAGAGCAGCCGTCTTGGAAACAGGCTTTCTCAGGCATGCTCACACTGGCACGCTGGCCTGCAAGCTGTTTCTGAGGTACCCATATAAGATTAAAAGAAATACATAGACTCACAGAACACTAGAGGTTGGAAGGGACCTCTGGAGATTGTCTAGTCCAATCTCTCTGCCAGAGCATGGTGACTCAGAGCTGGTTGCACAGGATTGTATCCAGACAAGTTTTGAATATCTCCAGAGGAGACTCCACTCCACAGTCTCTCCGGACAGCCTGTTCCCAGGGGTTCGTTAACTTTCAAAGTAAAGGATTTGCTCCTCGAGTTTAAATGGAACATCTTGTCTTCCAGTTTGGGAGTGAGACTGAATGTGGTACCTGTTTTGCCTGTTACTGCTCTGGAAACCTGGTTGTGCAAGTGGAAAGACATATTTTTTTACAAATTGTAATTGGGTCTTTAGCAGGCAAATGATGAAATTAGTCCAATAATTGCATGTAGGACGGACTGTGACTTCATACTGGTCTTACTAAATCCTGCACTTCTATCATCTTATCAATTTGGCCCTCAGGGATTTTAGTTTAAGAAACAATACTCTGCCTCTTACTACTGTTGATGGGCTTTTATTGTTTTACCTGGGGATCCTGAGACTTTGGTTGTTTTGAACCTCTGGTTTCTGTGAAATGCATATGGGGATTGGGGCTCTGGAGATTATTGCTCCAGGATAATTTACTCCTTACATTTGGCATGAAATGGCAAAAGAACTGATTCAGCTCTTAAGTAAGTATAGAAGTTCACTTTCATAACAGCTGTTGCTGATCCAGTAATATCATGGATGTATCATTAACTTCCAGAATAGCAGACCAGAAGGTTGCTGCATTAAACTAAGCATAAAAGATGCGAAGAGATTTTTTTCCCCCCACCTATTTCAGAGACACAGAGCAGCCAGTGGATTCTCTCCTTGTCCATGAGCTTTGCCTACAAGATTTGCCATTGAGATCCTGGACAGTCTGTGTGCAATTCTTTTTGCAGTTGCCTCTAAATATCATAGAATCCTAGAATCATTA
>VXBP01007554.1:0-18309 GCA_013400115.1 Rhinopomastus cyanomelas
TCTGGAGTCACAGCAGTCTGGGGCTTAGTATCAAGTCAACCCCAAAACGTATAGGCAGAGGCAAAGAAAGCGTAGAGTATCTCTGCGTTCTCTGCATCCTCTGTCTCCAGGGCACCCACCTCATTCTGCAGGGGGCCTACGTTGCCTCTAGTGTTAGTTTTACCTGCAATGTATTTGAAGAAGCCCTTTTTGTTGCCCTTGACTTCTCTTGCAAGGTTTAATTCCAAGGAGGCCTTGGCCTTTCTAGTTGCATCCCTACATTCCCTCACCAGAGCCTTATAATCACCCCAAGTGGCCACCCCCCTCCTTCCATGACTTATAGGCTTTCTTCTTCCTCATTAGTTTGCCCAGTAGTTCTCTGGTTAACCACGCAGGTCTCTTGGCTCCCAATAGGAAAAGAACTGAGCAGGTTCCAAAAGAGAATGAAAGAAACACATGGACAAAACCATGGACATTTATTTATATGATGTTAACATGCTCACTTTACCCAACACCATTAGGTCACCATAAGGAGAATGATCATGTGCAGCTAACAGTGGGGATTCTTGTTTGGAAAGGAAAAGGATTTAGGACCCCAGCACTGGAGGACCCCAACATGCAACAGCAAGGCTTCAAAACTCGCTCTCCCTGCTGCAGTCCACCCAGTCAGCAGCTAGACTTCAGCAACAAGGACTAGGACCATTGTAATTTATTCAATTACCAAGATCCTCTGGGCCATTTTTAAGTCTCCAGAGCAGAGCAAAATCTCAGAAGTTTCATGCCATGTAAATACTTCTTCACATCAGTCACTTTTCAATCCTGTTATTATCAACACACGGCAAATTATAGATCAAAATTCTCAGGCCTGGATCTGTAGCAGGCACTTGCTATCTAACTCTTACGTAGCCACATAGCTCCCGCTGATGTCAAGGAGCAAAGAGCTCAAATACTTTTGTGGACCTGATCTTTGGAGTGCAAGACAAATAGCGGAAAGGAAAAAGACACAAAGTGAGCTGCTTTGCAGCCCCTAGGCAGCTCTAAATTAGATGAAGGTACTGGTCCAACTCTGAACCAGCCATTTGAAGATGGTTCAGCAGCCCACGTTTGTGACGAGGAGCCTCGCTGAGGACATTGACAAAATGGTTATAATAAAAGACCCATTGTTCAAGCAAAATGCATGTTGCAGCAGTGTCTGGACATATGGTCTGAAATTTCCCTGCATTTTTTTCTGCCTGGGCTGTGCACAGAGCCATTACAAAGAGGCCTGCTGGGCACAGGAGGCTCACTGCTCTTTGTAGGAATGTAGAAAGGAGGAAACAGGACACTTCCTGTTTTAAATCCTGATAGATTTAAAAGTCTGTCATGCTTCTAGATGGCTGCTAGCGCCAAAACTATTTGTAGCGCCAAAACTATTTGTAGTAGACGAAGAAGTATGGAAGCAAAACAGGGAAAATATGGAGAGCGAGTAAAAGGGAAGGAGCCTGGAATGGCAAGCAGAAAAGGTAGCTCTAAAGATCAGGGGGATTTCAAGTTGTTGCATACGATGCAACCTTTTAAAAGGTACATTATTGTTCCCAAAACCTTTTAAACATCGTAACAAGCTCTAAGAGTTTGGGGTGGCATCTCCAACGGATTCCTCTACTGGAGTCACATATTGTACGCTGCTCTCTCAAATTGAGAGGAAGATAATTAAAGTCAAAGAAGACAGAGTATGCTTATTTTAACCATCCATATCCTTTGAGGAGTCTTTCTGTCCCTTCTGTATAGTAACACAGAGTGACAGGCAATTGCCGTATCCTCCAAATGACAGTTAGACTGCCTAGGATCCCAGGATTATAAGCTTCCTATTTTCTCTGATCCCTTCCACAGATGCATCTTTATATATGGTGCAACCACATCAGTACCATTACCTTTGGATGGAACAGCCAGGGTAAGTGGAAGCATGGGTAGTCAAAAGCAACACAACAATCCATTCACATTACTTACAGAGTATATCTGGGTTTTGTCTACAGAAAAATTACAGAGGTGGACAGGGCCAACTAATGATAGTGCAGAAGAAGCATGTATATGAGGCATTTGCCTCAGGATGAGGCAGTATAGCATTATCTGAATTATACTGCACTCAGAAATCATCCCTCCCTGCTATTTGGTGTCCTTGAAGAAATGAATCCCACCTACAGGGCATTTAATGGACTTTTGCAAGGGGCTTCATTAACTGAGGTTTCAAGACATCTAAAATGCTTAGTGCAGACCCCGATAAGTGAAGGTGTTAAATTATACTTCACTTTGCTAAGCTATCTTTTACCCAAGTATGTTCCCAAGCAAACTATCTTTTACTCAAGCCATCTTTTTACCCAGGTATAAATTGCAATGGGTGAAAACTGCAAACTGTACTGCTTTGGGAGGAAGGAAAAAAAGAGGTAATCATGACAAATTATACTTTTTCAAGTTATCATCATCTTGCTCTGTCTCTGCCAAATTGTTCCTCAAGCACAGCAGTCTGCAAAGCCACCTGATTCCTCATCTTGGTTTTTGTTTGGGGTTTTTTCCTCCTCACTTTGTGTTATTTGTACTTCTTGGATAAAACATGCACTTTTGCATATCTCAGCCATTTCAAGAGCTGACATGATGAACTGCAGTGTTTAGTCCTTTCCATCACAGTGTCACCAGTGGTCATGTCCCTGATTATCTTTAAGGACAATGCATTCAATAATAGCTTCAAGCCAAATCTGTCTATAATTATGATAAAGGATGATACAGTAAGTGATATATGTGAAAGAATGGTTCATTTTTCAAACTTGCATGTTGTTTTCCAAATTCTTTGTAGCTGCAACATAACCTTGGTCTGCAGTTTCACAAGGAGTGAATGTGACTTTTCACTAAGCTGATTCCAGCCTTCTTTTAAAGAAAGAAAAAAACAACCAGGCAGAAGAACAAACCATCCTTACATACACACATACATACACACTTCAGTTTAATTCCACTTCTACTGTTTCAGGGCTGTTTGGTTTCTCCTAGGCTTTAGCCCAAAAAAAGACTCAGTTCCCTGTAAATATCCCTCTGTATCTGGTGTGGACTTGTGACTGGCGAAAGAAAAAGATAAATCTGTTCTGTAAAGAAAAGCCCCCACTCTGTGAGCTAATTCAGTGCTCGGGACTTCTCCAGTGCTTCAGGAAGGCAGGTAGAGGTCTGTTATTGCCTGACTGGACCTTTAAAATTTCTCATCTGCTCCTTGCCTCTGCTGGGAGCAATTTCACTGCAATTACTGAAACGAAGACCCTGAATTCCACTCTGCAGCTATTCACATGACCCTCAGTGTTTTGGACTTGATTTCTCTCCAGTTTTCTCCACAACAGGAACAGTCATGAGGAAATTTTCCTCAGTCTGTGGCTTCAGGTTTCTATTAAAATCTTTTGCTACTTGCAACACTTCTCAAAACCTTTAAAAAACAAACCTTGCATTGGAATTATTCAAACAAATGGTATTAAAGCACAGATTATGCTTTAGAAAGTACTCACAAAGAAGGTTTTTACAGATCAGTGAGGACGCTAGTGAGGAGGGGCCCCTGATGTGAATGGAAACGTTTGTTTCGAATCTCATTTATCTAAAGGCCTGGGTGCATTCTGGACAGTGAAACATTCTTCTCCCTGTGCTTGGAAAAGTGAAGATCGGGTTGCGAGAGAGTGCCCTTGAATGCTCAAGTAAAGAATTTGCTAAGTGGCTTCCTCAGCCAACACAGTTAAAAGTGGCTTCTTAATTCTCTCTGCCCTCGGCAGCAGGAGTACCCATCCATTTTTATCGCAAGGCATCACCACCAGTGGAGCTACTGCAGCCATACTCAGACACAAAATTGTGACCACTTCTCACACTGAAATGTTTGCCACTGTCTGCTGTTCCTCTGCCGGGCTTAAAATTTAAACCAAGCTTTATAAGGTTATAAAACACAGTTTTGTAAAGTTACTAGTTGTCCTTATTTTTCCAGGGCTGTTTAGAGATCTCTGTGTGTGTACAGCCCCAGACTGCCTGGATTCCACACACCACTTCAGTATAAGTGTCAGTTAAAGAATAACGACTTATATTGTCAATGAGTCCTGCAGTCATGTCTGTCTGGAATCCAACTACCTGTAAACAAAATGTGAGAAAACCATAATGGTTTTGTATCCTTAAGAAGAAGCATTAGATGGGTTAAATCTACTTTTGCCTCAGTAATATGTTCAGCGCAAACACGGGGTCAGTTCTGCAATCAGCAGTGGTAGCCTTTAACAGAAGAGGAACCCAGTCTTTAGTGAGACAGTGGCCTGTAGAACTACACCAGAAACCAGATTCTCAGTTGTAATCTCAGACTGAACTTTCACAGATGGCAGTGGAAGTTTGGCCAGAGTAAATGCTGCAGTGTCTGTCCTGCTACTTGCACTGCTAACCTCAAGCTTTTCTTCTTCCAGCCATCCAAAGCTTTTGTGATTACTCAGGACCGATACTGGTGTATGAACATGAACATCTAAAAAGGACTGTATGTAGCTCCCAGGCTGAAGACTAAACATTGCTGCGTAAAACAGAATTTGGCAGTGATTCTGTAGGATGAACCTAATCAGAGCAGACAGATTACAATACATGGTAAAGGCAAGGAGTTGAAAAGAAAAAAGGACTTGATTTGCAGGATTGCATAATGCATTCTGGAGAAACTAGAAAACCTTTCAGAGCAGCTGGGACAGAACATTTGTTCCCATGTGAAATAAACAAAAGAAGGAAAAGCTCCAATCTGTCTCCAAACTAGGAAAGGAATGGTGGTGAGAGAAGCGATCAGAGACTGAACATAGCTTTTCACGTTGTCCAGTTTCTAACAGCAGCTGTGTTTGAAGTGTAAGGAAGATCACTGCACAAGCAGCATCAGCTCATCCCCTGGTCAGTCCCGTGAGCCACAGACTTCAGTGAGAGAACGCAGCCTTTGGCAGAAGTCACTGGATGTCTGCGAAACAGCACTGGACAATATAGCTGCTCTGTTTCAGAATCCTGGTATGCTGCCTGATACAGGAAAAATCAAAGCAACCCATATTGCTATAAATCACCTGCATTTCTCCTAAAATGAGTAATAAAATGTTCTTTCAGACATTTTGCAATGAGTTTCCTGGAGCAAGATAATTCCCAGTAAGAAAATCCATGTAAGAAGATTCAGACAGAAAGGAAAGTGTCACCTAGTGATAGGACAAGGGGCAACAGTTGTAAGCTAGAACATAGAAGGTTCCACATCAATATGAGAAAGAACTTCTTCACAGTGAGGGTGACGGCACACAGGAACAGGCTGCCCAGGGTGGTTGTGAAGTCTCCTTTTCTGGAGACATTTAAGACCCACCTGGATATGTTCCTGTGTGACTTGGTCAAGGTGATCCTGTTGTTGCAGGGGGATTGGACTACCTGATCTTTCGAGGTCCCTTCAAATCCCCAATGATTCTGTGATTCTGTGAAATGCTAAGAAGGCAAATGGTGTTCTAGGCTGTATTAAGTGTGGCCACTAGGTATAGAGAGGGCATCCTCCTCCTCTACTCCACACTGGTGAGGCCACAACTGCAGTACGACACCCTGATCCGAGTCCCCCATTGGAAAGACAGGGAGCTACTGGAAAGAGTCCAGCAGAGGGCAGTAAGGTGACCGGGGGTCTGCAGCATCTTTCTGAGCAGGAATGGTTAAGATAGATGGGTCGATCTAGCCTAGGGAAGGCTATAAATACCTGAAGAGGAGACTAGAGCCACAAGGAGTAATGGCCACAAGGTGGAACACAGGAAGTTTCATTTAGATTTGTGGGAAAACCTTACTGTGCAGGTGATGAAGCAGTAGAACTGGCTGCCCAGAGAGGTGCTGGAGTACCCTTCTCTGGAGATATTCAGAGCCTGATTGGATGCAGTCCTGTGTGTAATGTGCTCTAGGCAATCCTGCTTTAGCAGGAGGGTTGAGCTAGATAGCCTCTAGAGGTCCCTTCAGCAGTTATGTGATTCTGTGAAATTGGGAAGGACTGAACTATTTGCCACTGGCCATAAAATATTTAACACAGCCAGTTGTGTGCTTTTGGGGTGTTTTCTTTTTTGACTAAAAGTTACGTGTTGGGTTTTGTTTATAGAAGACAAGAAACTAACACCAAAAGAAAAAAGAATGAGCACACAACCTTTTACTTTTGAACCTGCCTGATGACAGTGTAAGTTTTTCCACATCACCTCTCTCCTTTTAAGAGTTAGAGACCATTCAGATGTTATAATTCATGTAAGAAAACTGTTAACTCAAACTTGAACGAAAGCAAGCAACCATCCTGTCCAGGCATGCCTGTCTTTGTAGCAGACCTCTCGAGATTTTGTATTTCCCGTTTCAAGTCACACAGAAGTGCCAGCACTCCTTGTCCTTCCAAGCAGAACCAAACAATGTTCTTATTTAAGTACTATGACCATGAGTCAGTTTGCAACTGCCTTTCTAGGGACATCTTATTAAACACTTAGGAGATAAATTGGCCATTCTTTTAAACAGCCTTTTACTCACAGCCAGTGAATTAATGCAGATGGACAATGTTCACAACTGAACCCATATACTCTGATTCACATTTCTTCACTCCACTTCTCAGTGCAAACCAAAAAACTCAGTTTCCAAGATGAGAAGCTAAACCACTGATCACTACCAAAGGAGACATCTGAGGCCATTAGAGTGACCTTATGCAATCACATCACCTAATATCTTCTGCAAATGAAAATCTCAACCTTAGCTTTCCCCTGCACACTTCTGCCTATTGCAATTCTGCCCCAGTACATTCTTCAAGTGGTCAAAAATCATAGAATTACAGAATTGTCTAAGCTGGGAAAGACCTTTAAGATCATCAAATCCACCAACTAACCTACTTCTACTAAATCCACTGTTAACCCATGTCCTTAAGCACCGTATCTACATGTCTTAACCGTGTCTGGGGATGGCAATTCAACCACCTCCCTGGGCAGCCTGATGACCCTTTCAGTGAAGATGATTCTCCTAAGCGCTAATCTAAACTTCCCCTGGAACAACCTGATACCATTTCCTCTTGCCCTATCACTTCACCTAATTTCCAGTCAGAAAAAACAAATTGCTGCAGAGATGACATGAAAATTTGTTTGTATCACAGCTATGTTCAATGTTCTTTAACAAAAATGTCTTTCCCCAGCTCTTCCCGCTCCACTTAATACAGTCCAGCAATCAACAGTCGTGTTCCTTATGGCTATCATCCTGTTAAACCAAATAGATTTAGCTTTTTAAGTTTCTGAACTTAAAAACAAACTGCATGTCCAGAGCTGTGTATATATGTGTGGTCTCACCACTACCTGGTTCTGCAACTCTAAAGGGCTGGAAATGTATCTTCTCATGAGCTCTAAAGCACACCTGAGAGCCCTCTTTAGTCCTTGGTTATGCTGCAGCAGTTTACTGAACTGGGAATTGCACTTTAGAGGTTCCTGTGCCAAGACGAAAGATGAAGTTTCAGTGGCTGGGAAAATCAGACCCCTCTTGACCTTGCTTTTTCAGTTTGAGCACAAGGACTGTTCTGCTTGCCTAGATTCCCATATTTTTCCTCCTTTCACAGGGAAATAGTGAAGTTTAGGCAGCTGAGAGAGGCTGGAGGAGGAACAATCAGAAGAGGGTTTCATGTTGCAGCAGCTTCCTGAGTGAGAGAAGACAGGCATGGGAACTGTGCTCCAATGTCGGGGCTGAGGAGTTTCTGTTTCCAATTTAAATGTAGGTTTAAGAGCTCTTTGTAGCAGTGAGGGTTCACTTCAAGAACTTATAGACTTAGTAAACAGGCTGTGCAGTGCACAGAAATGTTCCCGTCAATACCAGGGTGGTGTGCCTTCTGAATGCATGCTCTTAAGTTGCAATCAGGTACTAAGGGAGCACTTAAAAAATGCTGGTGCTCTGAAATATTTATGAAGTGTTTTTTTTCCTGCATCATTCAGTTCCTGCGCTTGGTGGTTCAGGCAGCTCCAAGGACTGCTCATCTGCAGTTTGTGATGCTTGGTTTCCTTCAGGGATAGCAAAAGAGAAACTATTACGGAAACTTAGAAATGTGGAAAGAAGGGAAAATGTGTTTTGGTGGGGTTTAACCACAAGGTTAGGTTGATCCACAACAAGTGAAGAAAAAGACAGTGGCTGAGCTCTAACACAGCAAACCATCAAAACATGCAACACACTATGATTTGATGCACTGCAATTCCTGTAACCCTTAGAAGGTAAATAGATGCTCATCACAGTCCTCCACGTAATGTTTACAAATCCTCACTGGTGTTTTTCACAGTGATTAATTAGGTTGAACAGTCAGAAGGACTGAAAAGAGAAGGATTGTTATTCTGGAAGGACAATTCATTGACCAAAGAGAAGATTAAACATTGTGCAGAGTATGAACAAAATTCTTCAAAACAAATTCAGCAGCAGAACAGAAAGACATGTAGTTTTGAGAAAATGCTTACTCTAAAATATGCTTGAAAGAAATCCATTCTGGAGAGTGAAGAACTCTCCAAAACTAGAGGTGGCAAATTGTGTCCTAGTTTTGCCCATTTTCAGTCGAATTCTTTCATTTTCCATAAAATGTCGAGTAGCTGAAGCAACATTCACAGCACATATCTCCAAAATACTTAAATCATAGCAGGACTTCGGAGCTATAAATCTGGAAGATATGAACTCTAAAGGCAGATATGGCACTCCTCCACTACATGAGTGTTCTGGGTAATTCCAGTACTGCAACCAGCAAATGTTAAGAAAACATGTACAAACAGAAAATGCCATTATCTGTTTTTACTCTTGAATTAGAGCTGCAAGGTAGAACACGCATGTAGAAGCAGAGTGTGGGGCTATGTTTCTGTGTCTTTGCAGCTGTATGAAAACCTTGGCTTTCTCAAACAGCCACCCAAGGGGATAACTTACTTTTACTTCAAACATTTTTCTATGCTTTTATTACTGAAGGGGAAGTGCTACAGGACTTATTTAGGGAGTGATAGTGGATGACAGATTAAATTGAGCTGACAGTGAGAGACTGTAGCACAAAGAGGCAAATACCATACTGAGATGTGAAGCAGAATTATTTGCAAGACTACAGAGGTAATAATTCCTCTGTACACAGCCCTGGTGAGTCCTCTCTTCGAAAACTGTGATTAGTTTTGGGCAACTCAATATAAAGAGGATGGCAATAAAATAAAGTGAATACAGTGAACAGTGATAAAGATAAGTGAGTTGGAAGGTTTGATGTATGAGTAAAAGGTAAGGGAACCTAACTTACTAAACATGGAGGAAGGGAAAGAGTAAGGGTGGGAAGGACATGACAATGTCACAGTATTCCTAGATACGTGGGAAACTTGACTGTATCTGTAGATACATTTCAAAGACAGTAAGAAAATGGCCTTTTTAATGGAAAATCTAAACACACACATTAAGAATTGCCTTGCACCTCCCCATCGTGTATTTTGGTTGTGGGAAGAAGGAAAGTAATTCACTGGGAAAAGGGACCATTTGGGAAGTAAAATAGAATTTGTCTCAAGGACAAAAATCCCAGACCCAGACAAAAATCCCAGACCCACACAAAACTACATCATGTTCAAGGACACATGCATATTTTCTCTCCAATTAAACAAATAACGGAGCATTACTAGCCAGCTCAAATCAAAGGGTGATGCTCAAACTTCTGTCTATTCTTAAAAAAATCGGTATCCCTGAACAACTTTATCATGTTATTAACATTTTGTTCATGTTTTGTCCTGTCCCTGGTGTTCTGTGGTTCTGTGATTCATGAGATTACTTTTCCGCAGAAAGATGTCTTTTGTCACAAAAGGGCAGCACCATGCTTGCAAATACTTCCTTCTGGATGACTTGGATGATCTCCATCTGGACTGGTGGTCAGAGAAGAACAGCTGGCGTTGTTCCAAAATAAGAACAGCTCTTAGGTTTCAAACTGATGAAGCCTATACTTGCTTGGGTATCTCCAAGCACTCAGACAAACATGATTAATAGCAAGGTGGTTGAGCCAGGCTGGGAGTGGAAGCAGCAACAGGAGCCAGAGGAAAAACAGTCAAAGTGGGTATGGTATAGTTCATGTAAAACTGGGCTGTAGCTGGGGGAAGAGGCTGGAGGGACAAATACTCTTCTGGATCGTTTATTCTTACTCATAGCTTTACACTGGCTTTACAGTACACTTGTTTCTGGAGACAGTCTGTTTTTTGATGTTGTTTGCTTAATCCTTCCACCAGCCTGTCTGTTTCCTGGCAATTTGCGACTTTCCTTCACCTTTCTAATTTCTTTGGGGAAAAAATAATTGAAAATAAAAACAGGAAAAGAAGATAAGAGAATGAAACAAACTGTTTAATCAATTTCTCCCTTTCTCTCTCTCTCTGCTTTCATTTTTTCAGAACAAATAAAGAGATGGAGCCTCTCCCTCCAACTCCACAATACCTTTCTCCTTGCAACTATGCTCCTTTTGACTAGCAGAATCTGCTGCTTATAAGTCTTCCACAAAAACTTGCGTTTCCTTCTTAAGCCTTCAACTCCAAACACAAGTCAGTCTTTGAATGTATTATACTGCATTTATTTTCACAGCTTATTCTTCCGAGCTATTCTGGACATCTTTCCAGTTCTTTACTCTTTTTTTGCTCTTGAAAGCATATTTGTCACTGTTGTCAAACAGGACCTCTAGAACAATCTTCTCATTCAATATTTTCCTTCTTTGTTGCCTCACATTTACAGTAGAAGCAAGTTTAAACCATTGGATCTTTATTTTAGGGTGGGAAAGACAGCAAAAGAGAGACACTTTTAAATTAACTGCTTCATACTGGTCAAGTCAATAGGTTGCATTCTCTGTACAGTGAGCTATGATTAACCAGGAGCCTGACATATATGAACTACCTAAGTACTTGGAACCCTGGAGCAAAACCTCATGCTGTTACAGCAGTCTGAGCCATGTGCCAATATCCCAGCATCAGCTGTCATCCATGATACTGCTGCCTTGACTTTCACAGGGGCTATTCAGCAGTTTAAGAATTGCAGGCACCTTCTCACTGCTGAGAGAAATTGAGCAATGGTTTCACAGCAGGATGAGTACCAGAGTGTTCCGTATGAAATTACATACTTTTAACCTGAAAAAAATATAGAATTTAGAGATGTGTTTTTCTGCAGTATTTAGTGTTGCTTTTATTTACCCAAAAGTAGCAAGGATGAAAGAAAACGTTGCCACCCATAAGCATCGTGGAAGGTAACTACAGCAGATTCACCTACAGGACAGAAGATCTGTGTAAGATACCTGTCATTTCCATGGGGATTCTCACAGGTGTTTTCAGTGACATCTGATGAAAAAAGAGAAGCTGCCAACAGTGCACCAAAGACAAACATCCACAAGACAGGTTATGTCTGCATCCACTGAAACATGGGAGACACTGAAACAGCGCCCTTTGCGCATCCAAGGAAAACTCACATCAGGGCTCTCACCAAAGCTGCCATGGTCTAGGCCTGTATAAAGATGTATCCTAGAGAGATTTAAGTCTCTGTCTGGACTTCGAACCCAACTGCTGTTTCATCTACAGTGTACTCAACCAGAACTTTTATTTCTCACTCAATTTCCAAAGTGCAGACATCCACCAAATCTCACGTGTTTGGGGTCTGCGCTTGCCTACACTTGCTGCCAAACAAAGCCTTATTTGCATTAATATTTGATCACTCACCCACCGCAGTTCCACAAGTGCTGAATTTGGTTAAAAATGAAAGCTAGAGAAAGATGTATGTCTGATGTGAATTTGATGTCTCATGGCAAGCTACAGACTTGGGAATCAATGATTGGAAAGCTGCACACTGGAGAAGGACCTGGTGGTACTGATCGATAGTCTATTAAATGTAAGTCACCAATGTGCACAGGTGGTCAAGAGGGTCAGTGACATCCTGGCCCATATTAGGAACACTGTGGCCAGCAGGAAGAGGGGGGTGATCATCTCTCTGTATTCAGCACTGGTGATGCCTCACCGTGAGTATAGTGTTCAGTTCTGGGTCCCTCAATATAAGAAGGACACTGAAGTGCTGGAGTCAAGAGAAGGGTAACAAGGGCTGTGAAGTGCCTAGAACACAAGTCCTATGAGGAGTGGCTGGGGGAGCTGGGGTTGCTTAGTTGGAGAAGACTGAAGGGAGAGCTTATCACTCTCAACAAGTACCTGAAAGGAGGTCGGAGTGATGTGTGGGGCAGCCTTTTCTCCCTGGTGGTAAGAGATAGGAAGAGAGGAAATCACAGAATCACAGAAAATTAGGGATTGGAAGGGACCTCGAAGGATCATCTAGGCCAATTGCCCTGCCACAGCAGGATTGAAATGGTTGCAAGCTGCACCAAGGCAGGTTTAGACTGGACATTAGGAAGAATTTCTTCACCAAAGGGGTTATCAAATCCTGGAACAGACTGCCCACAGAAGTAGTGGAGTCACCATCCCCAGAAGTATTGAAACAGCTTGTGGAGCTGGTACGTAGAGACACAGTTTAGTGGTGAGCTTGCAGATAATGTTGGATGGAACCCATATCAAAAGGCAAAATAAATAATTTAGTTGATGCCAAAAAATATATGCAAGGAGCATTTACTCTTTTCAACCGCAAGTGGTAACCAACAATTTACATTACTAGGAGATATTCTTACTGTAAAATCACAGAATCACAGAAGGTTACAGGTTGGAAGGGACCTTGAAAGATCATCTAAGTCCAACCTCCTCTTCTGGAGCAGGGTAAGCTTACGGTGCTGTCTCAAGGTGTCCTATATGGGGCTTGAACCCCAGGAATTCAGTGTCCCACGCTCTACCCACTGAGCCAACCAGGTGCCTCAAAAGGATTTTGGTGCTCCCCCCAGATTCAAACCAGAGACCTCTTGATCTGCAATCAAATGCTCTGCCATTGAGCCATCTTTCATATTGACTAACTTTCAGCAGAACAATTAACTCTGTAACATGCTAACATTGAGTGTGACCATGCAGAAGCCAAAACTTTTTTGAAGGAAATAGATCCCATTCTACTTCCACCAGTGTGGATGCAAAGTTTAAACTCACACACTGACATTTGACTAAATTTCTCTGTTTATTTTCCATATTTTGTTCAGGCACATGCCACATACAGAGGCTCAGAACTATCACAGAATCATAGAAAAGATTGTCAAGTCAAACCTTATCCTAGCCTATCATCACTACTAAACCATGTCTTTCAACACAACAGCTGCCCTTCTCTTAAACACCTCCAGGGATGTTGACTCAATCACCTCCCTGGGCAGGCAACTCAAATGCCTGACACCCCTTTCAGTAAAGAAATTCCTCCTAACATCCAAGATGAACCTTTCCTGGTGCAGCTCAAAGCCATTTTGACTTGTTCTATCACTTGACATTAGGGAGAATAGACTAACCCCTGCTTCTCAACACCCTCCTTTCAAGTAGCTATAAAGAGCAATAAGGTGTACCTTAAATCTCCTATTTTCTAGGCTAAACAGCCCCAGATCCCTCAGCTGTTCCTCATACAACACATGTTCCAAACCCTCTATTAGCTTGGTAGCCACCTCTGTACCTTCTCCAGCACTTCAGTGTCCCTCTTGTTGTGAGTGGCCCAACACTGGACATAGTACTCAAGGTGGGGCCTCAGCTAAGCTGAGTAGAGGGGAATGAGATCACCTACCTGCTCCTGCTGGCAACATTATTCCTGATATAGATCAGGATGCCATTGGCCTTCTTGGCCACCTGGGCACACTGCTGGCTCCTGTTCAGCAGCCCTCTATTAAGATCTCGCTCTGCCTGATAGCTCTCCAGTCATTCACCTTGAGAAAACCATGTGCAGTGGGCACAGGATATTTTGAAGTCACAGGTCCATTAGCATTTAGGTCAGGATCAAGGTTATTAGGCAGCACTCCAGCCAGCCTGGGTAGCACTATGGAGGCTTCGTGCCTCAAGGGATATCTGCATAATGAGGTGCCCTGGTAGTGGAGGGGACATGCACCTGCTATTTTGGGACACATAATGGGTATACGTAGAACTGGCAGACGAAGAGTTACCTATTTCCTATGCTCCCCTAGACTTGAAGGCAATGCCCAAAAGGTAGGCAAGAGGTGCACGGTCTGCTTTAACACACACGTGGGCAAGGACAGCAAAAGATATAATTTCTCCATTTTCCTCTAGTATCCAGTTGCAAGGAAATTACAAGGCACAGATCTGAACTTGCAGACTTAGAAATGCATGACAGGAGGAACAGGTGAGGTGGGCAAGAGATCCCTAAACACCTCCACAAAAGATATAATCATTCCTGTATAGGGATGCCAGCTCTAGTGAACCTTGGTACCGCTTGTGATTTCACAACCAGGAGCTCCCAATAAACTGGCTGAGAAGAGCTACGGAACAAAATAAAGTTTCATCTGCAGCCACAATGAAGCAAAGGCATTTGTCCCAGGAATACCTCCATAAATATCACAACATCAAATGCTGGACTGGGAGGAAAAGAACATAGTGACCTGAATCTCTTTACAAACTTTGACACAAAACAAGATCAAGTCAAGTCTGTTTACTAACATATCCCATATGAGCATCCAGCAAATAGATGTAGATAAGGAATATTGTCCTTTCCTCCCTATCATGTAGCCCCATGGATAAGAGCCAGAACTTCACGCAGCCAAACAGCAATAAAGTGGGAATTGCACAATGCACTGGCTGCATTATTAAAGAAGCTGTGCTGTGGGGAAAAATAACACTAATGCTGCTGCTTTTTCCCCTTGAAACCCTGTGTTGGCATGGCTGACTAAAGAGCACACAGTTTTTGCAGAAGCCTCAGTTCTGTCTGGATGAAAAGCCTTTCCTTTCTTATGGCTGCATGCGTCAACAACTTGCTTCTTTCTTGTCTGCAGTCTGAGAGGGAGTAATTTTGCACAGTTTACACAAATGCACCATATCTCTTTCTCCTGCTTAAAAAAGTTGAGTGTTATTCAGTTTCCAAAAACTCATTAGTCTAGACCTATAAGCTAGCCTACAATGAATGAAACAAGATCATATAAACTCACTTCTGAATGAAAACCGCAGATAAAACATCTTGTCTGCAAGAGTTTTCAGTCTCCAATAGTTTCCAGACATCGTTTAGACAACAGACAACACATTGAATTTGCCACCTTTGTTGAAGAGGTCTTCTTTCTATGAAAGCAGCAAACCAAACCTGTGGATTGAGGAAAGATACACCAAATGTAACCCTACAGAGGAGCAATATTACTTGACCATCAGCCCAAACTGCCTTCCTGAGAAATTATAATGCAAATTTCTTCATCAGTGAGACTGAATTCCTTGATGAGAAAAGACTCGCCACTTTTTTTGCTGAAGTCACCAGCCATGGTCATTGACCTAAATGGCAAAAGGAGGATCAGAGTAGACAAAAAAAATATGCAACTTCGAATCACTCCTGCTCCCATCCATCCCTAGTCTGAAGATACCAAAAACCCCCTTTCCTTAGAAAGATGTCATCCCTTAACAACCGACTTCAGAACTTACTAAACTCTTGGAACTTCTGGCAGTACAAGAAAATTAGGGGCAAGGGTGTTTGACTAGGCAGACCTGCTCTCTCTGGCCTAGTCTTGATTATTTGCTACGTGTTACTAAAACCTGTGTTGTATCTAAACACCATGTACAGTTTACTTTGTTTAGAACTTTTTTACTCATCTGCCTTTTCCAGATTTGAATAGAGTGAAACTGAGACATGGAGGTTGCATGTTCACATTCATATCTCATGTATATGGTCATAGGCATATTTTAGCTGTAGATAACATGTCCAAGATCATTCAAAGTCTCTGTGGGAAAGCAACAAAGATAATCCATGTACATTAGGTCACTCTAATGCAATGACCTAAACCCAAGAGCATTTGTACCCCCCTCTAGACCCTTATAAAACACTCTTGTTGTAATTTATTTTATTTGATGAGTTCTCCATTGTCGATAGGTTTTCTGTGTATAATTAAAACTCTGGGTTGAGTTTATTTATTTAATTTTGGGTACATTAGTACCCAAAGGAAATTGGAAATTAAAGGAAATATGTAAATGGGAAACATAAAGCTTCCAACTGAACTGCACTACCACACACACACTACAGTAGTTTACAAATTAAAAATAGGAGCATTTAGATATGTGGGTCTGAATATGATTTATGGATCACTTCCAGACACATCATTGTTGCTCATCATTCAGATGACTGTGAAGTGAACACTATATGGGAAATCATGTACATTGCCTATGGATTGGGGAAAAGCATTAAATCTTAAAGTGGCTGATGCAGCAATTAATATTGCAACCTTCACTGTCTTCAATGCACAGAAGAAAAGGGTAAGATTGCCTATACATCTGCTCCCCATAAATAACTGATCTCAAAACTTGAAGGGAGAGACAGGCTTAAATACACATTACATACTAAAGCCCCTTTTACATTTGCCTTAGAGGAAATGCTTATTATAATAGTCACTGGTGAATCCTGAGTACAAGAGCTACAGTACAGTACAGTACCAGCTGCATCAACAGGTTTAACAGAGTGAGAAGTGCTAGGGCCATCACATCTTCAGCAGGGATGAATGAGAGATGAGTAAGCATGCTCTACTTTGCCCTGCTGCTGTGCAAATGAGGACATGGTCTCTAAAAGAGGGTAGATTTAGATTAGAACTTAGGAAGAAATTCCTCACTATGGGGGTGATGAGGCACTGGAACAGGTTGCCCAGAAAGGTCGTGGCTGGCCCCTTCCTGGAAGTGTTTAAGGACAGGTTGGTAAGGACTCTGGGCAACCTGGTATAGTGAGAGGTATTCCTGCCTAGGGTAAGGGTGTTGGAACTAAATGATCGCTGAGGTCCCTTCCAAACTAAGCCATTCTGTGACTCTAAAGATCTTTACTACAGCAATAAAGACCAGAAGCAAAAGCTTCTAGTTTCATGTATTTCTGTTGGCTTGGTCCAGAGCAGACTGAAATTGCCAGACAGAAGTAAGCACTGACATGGCACTCAAATACATGATTCAAAGAATCACAGACTCGCAGAATGGTAGGGTTTGGAAGGGACCTCTGGAGATCATGTAGTCCAAGGCTCCCTGCTAAAAGCAGGATCACCTGCAGTAGGTCACACCGTAGGAATGTGTCCAAGTGGTTTGGAGTCTCCAAAAAGGAGACTTCACATCCTCTATGGGCAGCCTGTTCCACTGCTCCACCACCCTCACAGTAAAGAAGATTATCCTGATGTTGAGGTGGGACCTCCTGTGTTGCAGCTTGTGCCTGTTGCCCCTTGTCCTATCACATGATATCTCTGAAATGAGACTGAAATGAGACAACCCTTCCAATATTTGTAGACATTAATAAGATCGTCCCTCAATCGTTTGTTCTCCAGGCTAAACAGTACTGGTTGTCTCAGCTTTTCCTCATACGACAGGTATTTGAGCCCCTTAATCATCGTCATAGCTCTTGGCTGGACTGTCTCCAGTGGTTCCCTGTCTCTTTTCAACTGTGGAACCTAAAACTGGACACAGTGTTCCAGGTGCAGTCTTAACATGACAGAGTAGGCAGGAAGAGAACCTACCTGACCTGCTGGACACACTTCTCTTGATGCATACCAGCATACTGTTGGCCTTCTTGGCCACAAGTACACATTGCTGTCCCACAGAAAACTTACCACCAACCAGGACTCCAAGGGCTGCAAAGGGTTCCCCTTTGCCCAGCTCTCCAGTCTGTCCAGATCTTGCTGAATGGCTGCACAGCCTTTTGGTGAATCAGCCAGTCCTCTCAGTTTTGTATCATCAGCAAACTTGCTGAGAATACACTCCATCTCCTCATCGAGATCACTGATGAAGATGTTGAGCAAGACTGGCCTTAATACTGAGCTCTGTGGAACACCACTAGCTACAGGCCACCAACTGGACTCTGCATTGGTGATGACAATCCTCTGAGCTCTATTGTTTAGCCAGTTCTCAATCCACCTCACGGTCCAACCACCTAACCTACTTTTCCTGACTTATCTACAAGGATGTTATAGAATCATAGAATCGTAGAATCATCATGGCTGGAAAGGACCTCCAGGGTCATCAAGTCCAGCCCTTTCTCCTAGTGCCTAACCACTAGACCATATCCCCAAGCGTCGCATCCACCCCTTCCTTAAACACCTCCAGGGGTGGTGACATCACCACCTCCCTGGACAATCCATTCCAGCACCTAACCACCCTCTCAGTAAAGAATTTCCTTCTAACATCCAGTCTAAACCTTCCCTGACACAACTTCAGGCCATTTCCCCTTGTCCTATCATCACCAATTTGAGAGAAGAGACCAACACCAGCCTTGCTACAACAT
>VXBP01007557.1:557-38155 GCA_013400115.1 Rhinopomastus cyanomelas
TCTGCAGCTCTAAACACCAGTATTTTAATCGGGATCGGGATCCTCCCTCAGGTCTCCACATCCCCAAGTGCTGCAAATCCCAGCCGGGGCAGAACCGGAGCGTCCTGAGCACAGCTGGCTTTAGGAAGAGGCAGGAGAGGGGTCTGCCTGCTGCTGCGCACTGCTGCTGGGGTGAAAGCAGCGTGCAAAGGGCTGCTGCTGCATGCAAACTCTTCCTGAGCATCTAGCACTTTCCTTACAGGCTGCCCAGGGGGATTGTGGAGTCTCCTTCTCTGAAGATGTTTAAAACCCGCCTGGACATGTTCCTGTGTGACTTGTTCTAGGTGATCCTGCTCTGGCAGGGGTATTGGACTAGATGATTTTTCGAGGTCCCTTCCAATGCCTAATGTTCTGTGATTCTGTGATATGGAAAATTGCATAGGACCGTAAAACTATCCCAGTTTGTAAGAGAGCACAAAGCAGACTGTCAGCCTGACTGGTTCCCACACACTGTCAGTGAGAACTTTTCCTCAGAAAGTCCTGGATGAAAAGCCTTGGGGAGCTGGACTGCCTGACTTGCATTAGCACATCTGGAATGGAATACAATTCCATGTATAACTGGAACTGTACAGCTTCAGCCTGACTTCCAAGCTTAGTCTGGTTCCTACCTTCACTAGTGTGATGTGGAGCAGGGACTTCTGACACTGAGCTCGTTTGAAGATGGTGTATTAGTGGTGACAGAGTTGAAGATGCCCGGCATGGTACACGAGCCACTGGGCAGCAGGGTCCATGGCTGCATTGTCACCAGCTGATCAGCTGATTAGGTCCAGGACCGAGAATAACTTGTTTATTTAGTTGGCATGAGTCACAGGTTTCACCCCAGTTCATCCCACTTGGCTGTGTCTGTACAGACCGGCAGCACGGCTTAGTAGGAGCAGGTGTGTGAAGTGACTGAAGTGGTGCCAAACCCTTCTGTCTGGAGGGTTTTCCTTGGTCTTGTGCTGTGGAGTGAATGCCCACAGTGCTGGAGAGTATGAGTGTGTTCATGAAGTGCACCTCTCATGGAGTAAACCCACTCTTGCCTTATGCTGTGAGAAAAGTCAGAGTTCCATGGGTGAGTGCAGCAGAGGTGCTCATGGTGACACTGCCCTGCAGAGCTGAGCAGAGCAGCTGATACAGGCTCACCCTTGCACCAAACAGGCGGTACAGGTGCTGGGCCATCTGTGATGTTCATCTGCACATTCTTTGAAGGTCCCTTCCAGCCTAACTCCGTCTATGATTCTATATTTTATAGAATCACAGAATCATCAAGATTGGAAAATACCTGCAACCCCGAACCACTAACCCATCTCCTGAAAAACCACATTTGCCTATCTGTTGAACGCCTCCAGGGATGTGCCTTCACCCCTTCCCTGGGCAGCCTGGTCCAAGGCCTCACCACCCTTTCTGAGAAGAAGTTTTTTCTAATATCCAATCAGAACCTCCCCTGACACAACCCGACTCCAATTCCTCTTGTCCTATCACTAGTCACTAGAGAGAGAGGCCAATTCCTGCCCAGCTCCCCACCAGAGTCAGGAGAAGCCTTTGCCTCAGGATGCCAATTCAGTGGCACAGGGGCTATCTAAGGCTTGGTGCACCTCTATCACATCTTCTGGAAACATACATGTCTAAGCCCTTATTAATGAAGAAAAGTGGAATTCAAGCTCACTGCACCAGGGCCTATCATTACCGGATTGTTACTAGAAATATTGCAGCAAAGGTGATTGGAAGGAGACAGGAGGTTATTAACTTGAAAGTGTTGTGATTGCTTGACAGACTTGAAAGAGTTTTTCATACGACTGACACACAATAGATTGAATTAATACCCTTCTGCTCACGTCCTGATTGTTTGCAACTTCCCTTTTGCCCAAATCCACCTTTGTTTTCAAAACTCTAAGTGCTGCCTCACAAATTATTTGTGATTATATTACTTGGTTAGAAGTCTGGATAACAGATATTTGTTTCAAACAGTCTAGGATAGCAGAATAATAACAATAATTTAATAATAATATTCTGATAATAAATTAATAAAAACAATTATAATAGTCTGTCATTGTGTGCTGCTGTATACAGAGACAAAATGAAAGCCCTTTGCTCAGAGGTACACTGTTGTCTGCACACTGTGCTAGGTTAGGGAAATAGATCCTGGTTATCATCTTTCTTTTCCTCTTCTTTTCCCAAAAATACTGTCTAAGGAGGCTGAAAGAAACCCCTCACCCCAGATAGCACTTAAAGGCTGTTTGGATCTAGTTATTCTTTTCCTTAATGTGACCTGTCTGGTAGACAAAACCTCCATCTCCTCACAGGCATCATGAAGGTGCTGGACAGACCTGGGTTGGGGAGCTTCTTCAGAAGACGGTTTGTGCTCGGTTTAAAGGAGCGTCCTAGAGGTGTCTCCATGTACTCTGCACCCTTATAGAAGAGACTGCTTGGGAGTGAGCCAGTTCCTTTTTACCCTGTGCCTTTTCTTCTTCCCCGGGAGTTGCTGGGGACCTCAGTCCCCGTCACCCTCCCCCCCCACCTCCTTCCAGGTGTGCGTGTGGGAGTTGGATATGGCTGCAGCGCTGCATCCCCCAGCCCTGGCCATCCACAGCCTCGACCCTGGTCTCAGCCCTGGCTGGGCTGGACTACTGCAGTGATGGTGGTGTAGTTATGGTGGCAGCATGCTGCACCTCACTGCTGCCATGCTGAACTGAGCTGCGCGAGCCAAGGTGTGTGGTGTGATGCTGTGCTAATGGAAAGCCCTTCCCCCGCCTGCACCATGCTTAGACCACTGATGCTGATTCCTCCCTGTATCGAGTGAACAAGCCTGGAGACACTGAATGGTGAAATAACTTTAAAGAGAGAGAGCCCAAAGCCCCAAGAAGGAGGAGGAAGGTCCCCACTGGATGCGGCCATGCAGCTGTCACCATTGTGTGTCACCACGTGGCTGGCCATGTGGCTATCACCACACTGACAGTTTGAACAGCAGGAGGAGAAACAGTTCTTCACTCTGCCACTGAGAAAATTGTTTTGAGTATGTGGGAGAACTGAGCTGAAAGGACTTGCAACTCTTAAATCTTTGGCAGATTGCTCAGCAAAAATGGTGGAGCTGAGATAGCGAGGGGTGGCACTTCCCCTTGTGCCATTAAGTGTGTGCTTGCATGCGTGTCCCCCGGGACCCCAGCAGAAGACAAGGACTGCTTACGTAATTCTTTGCTCATTTTTCTTAGAAATATATGTAATGACATTATGGCAGAGGTTTCTGGTTTGCGTGTTTTAACTTACTTGGGATTTTCTTCTTTCTGTACATAGTTATAGATTTAATACAGCCCTTTTGTTTTCTCTAAGTTGCTCCATTGCCCTGTAAATTCTATTCAAGACCGCACCTTGAGACCTGGATGCCTTTCTTTCTCTTTCTGGTTTAAAACTGTGACAACACTTTGCATTTCTCAGCAGAGTACACAGGGAAAGATTTGATGCCACAGGCCTTGAATCATAGAATCATTATGGACTAGAACGGACCTCGAAAGATCATCTAGTCCAATCCCCGTGCAACAGCAGGATCACCTAGACCAAGTCACACAGGAACACATCCAGGCGGGTCTTGAACATCTCCATTGATGGAGACTCCACAACCACGCTAGGCAGCCTGTTCCAGTGCTCCGTCACCCTCACTGTGAAGAAGTTCCTTCTCAGGTTGATGTGGAACTTTCTGTGTTCCAGCTGACACCCATTGCCCCTCGTTCTATCACTACATGACACTGAGAATAGCCCAGCTCCATCCTCCTGACACCCACCCCTCAAATATTTGTAGACATTAATGAGGTCACAAGAACCTTTATGACTCACTGGTGAATGTTTAGGCCTTGTCGCGAGGCACTGCTGGAGAAGGCAACACGGTTGTGTCCCACCCCAGTCTCTGGGAAACTGATGGCAGTTGTCTCCTAAGGAGAAAGCCACTGAAGCTCAGCAGCGATGTCACCATGGACTCCCAACTGAGAAAATGACACCAATAGAGAAAAAGTTCTTCTTTTGGTAAGGTGCATGAATATAAAGAGACTTATAATTGGATTTCCTTAAAGACTTGGAGAACTAACACTCTTACAACTTTTCACATTGAAAGGAAGTTCTTTTAAATTCTCTTAGTTCTCCATCCTACATTTTTTAGAAGAGGAAGATGTACAGCTTCTGAAGAAAACCAGGACCAATGAGGTGAGCAGCATTTGCATTCACAAGTTATTCTGTGGTGGCACGTTGTCATCTTTTGTTGAAGTATAACAACGTTCAAAAAGGCTCCTTTGAAGCTAAAGAATTATATTTCATCTTGTTTTCTAAAACGTTACACTGCATACACACTTTGAAATGACAATGTGAGATCTGGCTGCCCTTTAGCGTTGGCCTGTCACCTAAGGTGCCTGTGTTCAAATCAAGGTCATTGCGTTCTCTCCTATCTGGGGATCATAGTACATCCATTCCCACACTGGTCCATACCCACACCACTGGCATCTCAGCCATTTGGTATAAAAGCCTAAACATTTGGAAGACTAACCAGAGTAAACTAATAAGGACGTTAGACTTAAATACCCATCTCTGTATTGAATGGTCTCTCAAGAGCAAAGTTAAAGTCAATGCAAGGCCATGGGCCATACGGGATTAGTACTCCACAAGACTGAAAAGAATGTATTTTAAATGCCTGAGTAATGCTGTGATGAAAGACTTCTGGGCTCTCTAATTAGTAAAAGAGTGCGGTTCCAAATTTTTAAGACACACTGGCCATTGTGAACCAAGAGATTCCTTCAGTCTAGAAGCAGTTTTTTACTTTAGACAAATTGAGAGTAAACAGCAAGAACAGTAGACAAGGATGGGCTAAAATGCCCGTCAAGAGTGTATCTACATTAACAGGGCACCCCAGCCATTTAGCGCACAAGGCCAGAATGGGGATAGTCTGAATTAAAGAAATGTGCATGAGATTAACGTCAGGTTCCCAAAATCACCTGTTCTCTCTACTGTGTCTAGGTTTTCACTCTGGTCTGCAATGGTGACCAACGTAGGCACAAGCAAAACTATGGGAACATTTCGATGAAGAAGCCCAGTGAGCTGCTCTGCTTGTCCCTGGATTGTAATGCACTCATCACCTGCGTTACCTCAGTCTTATCTTCCCAGTGCTATGCTCTCCTTGAGATAGTTACCACTCTGCAGAGGTCTGGGGTGCAGGCCAAAGCCTGCTGCTGGCTTCTCCTCTATGACCCAGGCAGAGATCTCACCTTCTCTGCTACTGCTTCCCCATCACCCAAAAAGAGAGCAGTAAATTTTGGAAAAACCTGTGAGGCTTGTTTTTTAATCTGGGTAAAATGCTTTGTAGCATTTGAGGGTCAGCTATCTGGGGAATTTGTTTTCTTCTTTATTACTTTTGGGATGAATCCTGGGCCCTTACACAGGCAAAACTTTGGTCTGGAGTACTGCTGAGATGAAAGAGCGACGGAGCCAGCATTTGTTGCGATGGCTTTGAGGCCTCTCTGGATGTGATGCCCAGTTGGTGTGCTGCTTCCCAAGAACAGACTCAGGAGCTGGTAGAAACATATTTCATGACTGACATGCTCTTAAAGAGGCATCAGTTTTTGCTCTAAGTGCTGTTCCATTAAGAAAAGCCACCACTGGAGCTCTGACTTTGTGCTAATATGGAGTCTGGGCACTGAAAACATAGACTGCTCAGCAATTAGGAGACTGCACGTCGATTAGCAGACCTGAGTCTGATGCCTTGCCAGCTTTCTTGACTCCACATATGACCCTGAATAATCACAGGACCAAATTCATAAATGGCACATTAACCTCACTGGAACGTCTCCTCACTTTGCAGTGGCCCATGCAGTCAATGACTTTTGCTCTTGCCTTATGTAGAGAGCCTTGTGTCTTCTCTCTGTCTCTTTCTCCACGCAGGGCAAAGTACTCACCTTTCTTAAGTGCTGATCGTTTCTGTTCAGCTACTGAGCAAGCCTGGTCCTTTGCCCAAGGAGACATTCCTCAGCCCCCTGGTAGATCAAGTGAGGTCCCTGCTTCTATGCTATTGAGTTTTTCTAGTCCTCCTCTGCACATAGGCAAAGCAAACGCATTGCAGACTTCTGTAGCTGGAAGGACCTCCAAGAACTTCATTGCCCAAATCCCAAGGGAATCTGTCCCTTCTCTCCCATCTGGGAACCCTTCATCTCTCTGTGTCTGTTCCTTATTTGTACAGTGGAGATAACAGTGTTCCTGCATCCCGTAGGGATTTTGCAAACAGGAATCTATGAATATAGTCCTCGGGATTAGTAGAAAGACTGTGATGATTTGGACCATATAAATACTCAAATAGATCTCTCAGGAAAACAACTGGCAGAGATATTGGGAGGGATTTAAGTCCCCTCTGAGCAATTAAAATGAGAAAAAGCCATAGTTTTAACTTACAAAGTTAGTAAGAGAGAGTAAAGCGGAACTGTATTGGATTTTAGTTCACTTAAATGAGAAAACCTGAAGATTTTGTAATGAGTTAGTAGAATTCTCTGACACGTTCAGCTGCTTTTACTACTCCATGGTTTACAAAACAGGAGTCATCTCTGAGACTCATCTGAAGGCTGGCCAGGAGGGGGGGGACAGGCTCTTTTCACTTGCTCCCTGTGATAGGACAAGGAGCAATGGGTGTAAGTTGCAGCAGAGGAGGTTCCGCCTCAACACAAGGGGGAACTTCTTTACTGTGAGGGTCACGGAGCACTGGAACAGACTCCCCAGGGAGGTCGTGGAGTCTCCTTCTCTGGGGACTTTCAAGGCCCGCCTGGATGCCTTGTGATCTGTGTTAGATAGTTTTGTCCTGCTCCGGCAGGGGGGTTGGACTCGATGATCTCTTGGGTCCCTTCCAACCCCTAACATCCTATGATCCTATGATAATGGGTTTAAATAAACCCGATGCCAATTAATATGAATGGAAAGGAGGTACCTGATCACAAGCTTGGAGCAGTGAGGGGGTTAGCACTGTGAATTATGGAGAAACCAGTGCTGAAATTTTGAGTACTGGGTCCAGTTTTGGGCACCTCAGCACAAGGGAGACATCCAGGTGCTGGAGCAAGTGCAGAGGAAGGCAACGAATCTGGTGAAGGGCCTGGACTATAAATCTTATGAGAAGAGATTGAGAGAGTTAAGCTGTTTAATTTAGGGAAGGGGAGGCTTAGAGGAGACCTCTTGCTCTCTACAACTATCTGAAAGGACATTGTAGAGATGTTGGTGCTGGTCTCTTCTCACGTGTAATTAGTGACAGAAGCAGAGGGTATGGTTTCAAGCTCCAACAAGGTGGGTTTAGACTGGACATCAGGAAGAAATTCTTCCTGGAGAGAGTGGTCAGGCACTGGAATGGGCTGCCCAGGGTGGTGGTTCAGTCACCATCCCTGGATGAGTTAGTCAACTAGATGTAGTCAATTAGATGTAGTGCTGGGGGATCTGGTTTAGGGGTGCACTTGTAGAGTAGGATTGATGATTGGACTTGATAATCCCAAGGGTCTTTTCCAACCTGAATGATTCTATGAAACATCTGCAGCAGAACTTGCTTGAAATTTAAGGAGGAGTGACATAGCCCTGGTATTCCTGCCTCTAAGAGTCAGCAGTGGATACAGATGGTCTGGAGAAACTGGCTACAAATGTCATTGCAGTGAGTATTAGAAATGAAGTTAGTTTCTGTGTCAGCAGAACAGAAGAAATAGATATTGTGGCTCATGTTCACAGTCTGTGTTACTCTGTACTCTTCTAAGCTCTTGTATATTATCTGTTAGTCTGAGCCAAGTGACCAGATGTGCTTGTTATGTCAGACACTGCAACCTTTTGGTGCATTTTCCCCACCATGAGACACAGAGCAGGACACCTTGAGCACCCGGGGCCTCAGCTCAGTCATTGCCCAGAGATGCCATCCTTGAACATGTTTAAAAGTCATGTAGTTATGGAGATATGGACATGGTTTAATGGTGAGCTTGGTAGAGTTAGGTAGTGGTTGGAACTGATGACCTTGAAGGTGTTTTCTAACCTTAATAATTCTAGGACTGTGCACATTTTCTTTGTTGCAACATCTCGGGCAAGCAGAGTAAACCTGGTGATTGATGCTGGGCCCCAATGCCTCTGAGGGAGCAAACACCATGGGACACAGGCAGCACCAGCTGTTGGGCTCCCTCGGTGTTCTGTTGGTTTGGGCTGCAAAAGGGGTGTTTCTTCACACACCCTTGCTCTTTATCCTTTTGTTGCTATACAGTTTCATTCTGAAGCCTATGATATTGTATTTTTTAGGACTGAATTTTTGGTTTGCAAGCCAATTTTGCTGTATTACCACCATTGTGCTGGTATTGAACTTGATTAATATGATATGAGTCTTAATTCCATCACCGATTATTGTTTTGACCTAAGGAGAATGATAGTGTGTGGCCAGCACACATTAAACACTATCTGCAAGCACTTTAGCTTGGTGCTTGTGTCAGTCCTAAGTTAGTGAGAGGGTAGGAGGACTGACTCCTTGGGATAAAATTGCTCCTTTTAATAGCCATACCATTCTTTGAAGTACCTTTCTGTTAACCTTACTATCCAAGGGCAATTGAGACAGTTTTAATCCTGTTGGTGTAATCAAAGAGTGAAGTTCCACCTCACTGGCTTTGGGGCAACAGAATTCAAAGATGTCTCTCAGCATCTCCTCTATATGTGAAGTCTGGTGCCTCTCAGTCCTCTTGTGAGACACAGCTCCATCACCACCTCCATGGACAGTCTTTGAGAAGTCAACCCATCCTTTAAATTAATAAAAACCAATAAATAGGAAACCGTATTGGTTTATGGTTTGGGGAAATGAAAAGTGTTGGGATAAGTATAGCTGGGAAAATCATGTCAGAGAGAATAATCAGCCTTTTCTGCTATGACAGTTCTGGAGCAGCTGGCTGCAGCTGCATGAGGATCTGGATCAGGACTGTGGTGTCAGATGAGGGAAGCAGTTTGCTAACTCCAGTGCTTGCATTGTTGAAAGTGTGGCCTGAGTGCTTTTTATCGTCTTACTTTTACAATCTCTTCTCCTCGGGTAGAGCTCACAATTTCTTCCATTAACAAACAGGAACTCTGCAGGAATCCGTTGTCTCTAAAAGCAGAGCAGACCTGAGGACTTAGTCTCTGATCTCTTTGGCGTCACTCGTGGCACAAATGGCACACACGGTGACACAGACGCCAGCCGACATGTCACACAGATTGGCAAAACCAAGTTTCCTGGGACCCCGAAAAGATGCAAATTACGTTTCCAGAAGACACCCTGGTCTGACAGCAACAAATTCTGAGAGATATTTCTGTGCACAAAGTGTGGTTCTCTAGGAAAATGATGTGGAAACAGAAGTCCCAAGAGCAGGGCAATTCCGTGAGGGTGAGTGTGCTTCGTGCCTGAGCGACTAGCAGAGAAGAGCTGCAGCGCGCCGCTCTCTTCAGAGCCTTCTGGGAACCCTTCACACACGTCCTGCTTCCTTCAGCACCCTGATGAAATAGCAGAAACCACAATCTGATTCAAAACATCCAGTCGTTTGCCTTAATAGAGCAAGGCTCAATACGAACACTGCACTGCTCATCGCTTTTGACAGTCCAGACTTGCACCTCCTGGACAAGAAGTGCTGTGTCCCGCAGCTGCTCTCATTATTTCACTCCATCAAATAGCATCTGCCTCTGGAAGGGAGGCTTTCTTTGCATGGAAAAGTTAGGGAACAATATGAGCAGTGTGAGTTTCCCAGGCATTAGAATTGTTGTTTCCTCACCAAAGCAATAGGCAGATTCTCCTGTGATGCAACAGGAGCAGTAAGAGACGGTACAGCTGGACCTTTATCAGGTCCCTTATCACTGTCTCCTGCTTCCCTCTGTGATAGTCTGTGATTCTGATAGAAACTCTATTTCTGAAATCTTGAAGGACTGTATTAGATACCATTGTCCTGGAGTATCTCACTGCACATTCAGCTTCCTTCTTCTTGCTTTGGAAAGATAATCCTTGATTCTGGTCTAGGACCTGCATAACAAGACGAGCATAGGTAGCAGTAAAGCATCCAGAAGAGCCTTTTACAGGGTATTCCTCATTTTCTTCCCTCCTCCTCCTGCTTAAGATTCTCCCATTGCCCTTCCACAGTCCACTGAATAAACATCCCATGTGAAACTTCAAATCTGCTCCAAAACCAAGGGTCTTTGGGATAAACAGAAGTGTTAGATCTGCTAGTACAGCCCTTTTTCCCCTCACTCAGGGCTAACTATATAGATCTAAGGATAGAATTTCTTTTTCAACACCAACATGCACTCTAAAAGGAGAAAAGGCTGATGTTTTTGTGTTCCAGACAATCTTTTGGAGCATTAGCTGAGGAATTTATTTTCCTTCTTTACCTGTAGAGGCTACAAAAGGTGTTGGCACACACGCAGTGTACCTGGCAGCACAACCCAAAAGGAAAATCAGGCTGGTGCCCACTTTAATTTCAAACCTATCAACTGTAATTTCTCAGTCATTTCAAATCTTTGGAAAATATTTAAATTGCAGAATCACAGAACACCAGAAATTGGAAGGGACCTTGAAAGATCATCTAGTCCAATCCCCCCTGCCAGAGCAGGATTGCCTAGATCAAGTGGCAAGTTATTTACCTCTGGTTTTTTTTCCTGTAAGTTAGGGCTGTTTAGAAGACAGTAAAGACAGGACTGAATGTGTCTGAAAGAAGGAAGAAATTTCCTCCTGAACTTCCCTCACTCCTGTTTCTCCCAGTTTCCACCTGTAATTAAAAATCTTTCTCTCCCTCAGATCCCAAAGCTGGAGGCACTAAATTTTCCACACTTTGATTCATTTTCTTCTGTTTAAAAAAGAAGAAGAAGAAAAAAATAAACTCCATGTTCTCAGTGGAGAGGTACAGAGTGGATGTTATCTAGACTTGCAGAGAATCACAGCTGACAGTGCTGCTGTTTCTAGGGCAGAGAATCACTCTTTGAACAAAACGCAATCGCTGTGTCTTTTCAACCTGCGCTTCAGCAGAGTGAAACAGCAGGATTCCCGTCCTGTATAATAACTGTCAGAAACAATCTCTGCTCTGTAAGTGAGGTGAAGCAAAATGTCAAAATATTTGAATACATTTCATTGAGGATATCTTCTTTTAAATTAGTGAAGGCTCGAGAAAGAGAATCCTATTCTCTCGCATAATAAATATGCATGGAACCGTGGGGCCAAGTGAATTCTAATAAAGCTGGGTCCACGCTCGTTAATGTGTTAGAGAACCACAACAATAAAACACAATAATTATTAGTTAAAGAAATGCCAGCACTGGCCTTTTACCAACACTCCTGAACGTATAAATCGCAATAAATTTAGGCTGTCTGAAGGTGCTGCGTTAATTACCATATTTTATAGAATGCTTTGGGTAGAGGGGAGTAATCACAGCAGCCGAGAATGTTCCTAGCCTGGGTGCCTAGATCTCATTCTTAGTACAACTGCTTTCCTCGGGAACCATTAGCTGACCCACGTTTTCTTCGCTGATGCTCAGAGAATAACGGTAAGGACAGTTCACCAGCAGCACCCCATAGTTCTACGGGGTTTTCCATCGTTCTGGATCCCCTATGAAGAAAAAGCTGGACACCTCGAAAATGCCAAGACTCATGATACTTTCAGTGATGTCACCTTGAATGTGCAAACAATCCTTTTGAGCTCCAACGTATTGTGTGGAAACACAGGCTGGAGGCGGCTGGCGAGTGAGCAAACCCCGTGCCCAGTGATAAGCAGCCATGTGACAGGTTTGTGTCCAGGAGAACGAGTGAAGAGAACTCACATGCCTTGACAGCTGCCAGTCACAAAACCCTCTCATGTAGTTTATTACTAGATTCAGGAAAGCTGCAAAGTGCCGTAAGAGGAGAGCAGCAATGGTGACAGGCTCAGCCTGGATCTGAAGCCCCACAGCTTCCTGCATTTGCATGGAAGCATCTTGGCAGCTCTAAGACATGGGTCACCCTTACCATGCCATAGACAAGGGGAATCCATGTTTTTCCTGAGTCTCTGCTGATCTTCTATGGAGCATCAAAGCACTGGGATCATGGGTGCATCCGGTAGCTATAGCATTCGCCTGCAGCTATAGCCAGTCCAAGTGGATTCAGACTCAAGTAGAAAAAACCCACCAGAAGGAAGCTGTACATCAAGGAAAGGCAAAAATATCCCCAGTTCCTGCGGGTCAGCTGGGGAAACAGAGATGCCACACTACTGTTAAGTAAGGGAAAGGTCCGTAAGATATGTATTTTACAGGTATAATTCCGGCACGAAGAATACAAAAGCCCATAAAAAAAACCTCCCTCCAGTTTCCTGAACGAGAGCTGGCGCTGGCCGTATTGAAATGCTGCAGAGGCTCCATCGTTAAGGTGCTGAGCAGAAATAATGAGCATGATTTATAATGAGATGGGCACGTGTACACACCCACACATACAAAGGTAGAAATTCTCTGTGTCAGTGAAAATAAGACCGGCCCCAAACTGATGTAGGATTCATAGTTCACAGAGCTCATTGTGTCATATTCTGAGATAAGAGTTCAGCCCTGTTTATTGTTTTACTGCCACACTGAAGTGTGTTTTTTTTTCAGTAGACGCTAAAATGTTCTTCTCTGATGAAGCCTTTCTTTGATAATTTTTAAATAATTGTTTTGCAAAAAGTATGAACTTGAGTATCTAACACCAGTGGACTGCTATCTAAAACTCTAATCTTTTTCCTTAAATCCCTACTCTGCTTGGTATTTTATCCTCTGCCTAGGCAGGATCCCTGGAAAAGTCTCTCAGGAGATGATCAGACTGCTAATTAACAGGTTAATTCGAATTGCCATTTTGCAATGGAAACCAGAAATCTTTTCATTTAAATGTAGACATTTATGGAAAAACTAAAGAACCCCTGGGTTGTGTGGCTTTCTGCTGGAACTCACACCAGCCAAGAGCCTTGTTTTGAAATGTTGATCAAACTGGTTGCATTCCCGGCCTCTGCTATTGAAGGAGATTAAATCTAGTGAACCTCCAGCTAGACGCCCAGATACTGGAAGGCATTTTGACAGCAGTCCAGTGCATGACGACGGAGTACAGCACGTTGCTTCTGCTGAACACTCTCCAGTTACACCAGTTCTACAATTAAAAGGGTTTTTTGCATCTCTCCAATGAATTTCCTCTGTAGACTTGTTGGTTACAGTTTGAAGAGCACCAGGTGATTTTATTTTGAAGGCAAATGCTATCAAATAATCGTTGTTGTTTTCTTTCAGAGAAAAACATCTTCATTTGTGAGGATCCTGCTTATTGATGTGATTGCTGAGCTGTGTTATTCAAAACAATGCAGCTGGAGATAGCCGGCATCTTTGGTAATGCTGGGGTAAAATTACAAACCATTTCAGCAGTGTTCAGGGGAGGATAATGGCAACCCTTGGTAATGGGCAGCAGTCTGCCAAAATTGCTGTAAAGAAAGAGGAAATTTTGTCCAATCCACATCAATTGAGTGTGGGATATGCCAGGCAGTCTGGAAAATGCCTGTTTTAGTTCTGGTGTGCGGCAGGTAACTATCCAGGATGAGAGGTTTATCTCAGCTCAGCCAACCACAGCAAATGCTGTGCTGGCCTCCATTGTGATTTTGCAAGTATTTTGAGTCAATTCAATGGTCACCATCACTTTCTTTCTGTTGGCCGCTCAGCTTAATCTCTATCTTCTGCACTTTTTGTCTTGATCCCTGAGGTTCAAGGGTTTGTCACCAATGCAGTTTAATACCTGCTTCATTAGCCATTTTTGATTCCCTTGTTCATCAAATTAAATACCTAATTAAAACCTCTTTTGTATACAATGCTGCTTGCTCTGGATATCTTGTCAACTGCTCCTCTACCCTTTCTGGACCTTTCTGTGAGTGCTCTACGCAGCTGAGTACAGAGCCCCTCACACACAGGATGAAAACATTTGTAAAAATATGAATTTGTGAATGTTTGTCATTACTTAATGTCTTTTTTAAAAACATTTGAAGATTACATAGCTGGTAGTAGATCTACTGTTAATTTCCTTCTGGTCAATAGCAATGAAAAACTTTAAATAAAGACTTTGGCTTTCCGTTAGCTTTTTAATGCATTTCAGATGGACAGACTGCGATGCATGGAGGCTGGGATGAGCACAAGGTGATGCAGTTGGGTTCATGGTGGGACTCAATGATCTTAAAGATTTTTTCCAGCCTAAACAATCCATGATTCCATGTATCTGTGAGTGATAGATGGCTCTCAGTGAATCAATTTCTCTCCCAGAAAGGAAAAGAGAAAGGGAGTAAGGGAGAAAGACTTATGGATTGGAAAAGAAACTGAAAACAGCTTTAATGAGAATAATAATAACATATACACATATTATAGAAAGCCAATCCTGAAACAAACGATCACCACAGATGCTGTGGGCAGGTGCTAGGGAAGTTTCAGTCCGGACTCAATGGCAGACAGGAAATGGATGCAGGTGCTAGATTGGGGGACTCAATTCGGGAACACACAGGTTGGGATCAAAAGCAGAACAGAGTTCCCCTCAGATGCTGGTCATTGAAGAAAGGAGCTTGATTCTTGGATCCCTCATCTTTATACTGATTTTGATGCCTGTGGGATAGAACACCTTGTTGGTCAGTGTAGGGTCACCTGTCCTGTTCATTCCTCCTCACAGATGCAGCTTCTCACTCACTGCACCCCAACATGCCAAACAAGATCTAGCAGGGACCTTGGTCTCCTAAGAGCAAGTCTAAGCAAGACCCTTTCTGGTAGTGACTTCAAACATCCAGTGTTATCACTTCTAGAAGCAGATGTTGCCTGAAAAATTTGTTGTTACCTTCACAAAGTGACGGTACTGAGATGACACTGAACTGAACAGTCAAATCACTGGACAGAATTGGTTCTGTTTTAGCCCAGACCAGGACAATACAAGAGGGCAACACTTTCCTTTTGGAAACACCACTGAGGTGTATGTTCAAGTGGCTTAAATTCATTAAGTAGGCTATTTTTAATTGTTTAGAAGAACTTGCCTCCTGGTAAGCCCTGGGGAGCACAACATTTGCAGTTCAGCTGTCAGTATATTTTGTTGTTACCGTGGCACCAAAACTAGTCAGTGTCACCAGAAGTTTTCCAAATCCTTAAAATGTTTTTATTTTTACTTATTTAAAAACGTTGATGGGATTCTGCTTGCTTTTTCCAGAAAATGCTCTACCAAGGAGGCAATCAGCCATAGCAATGTTGGGGAAGGTAAATATTTTGACAGAGTGATAACCTTTCCTTATGCTCTTACGAGAAGGAAGTAGTACAGGCTGGGATGTGGGAGTAGAATACACAGTGGAATAAAGATGATTTTGAACAAACATACACGGAGGAAGGTACTGTAGGACTGCCGTTGCCTTTTGTGCAGGCTCCCAGTGAGTCATAGACCCAAGTTCCTCTCAGAAACCAAAGCCTGAGCTGATGAATATAATTGACCCTCTCAGGATTTAAATTTCCTGGCTGATGTGATGTGGAAGGTTTGGATTGAATCAATTGAAGCAGGGTAGTAGGTTTGGATCAATACTCCTTCATATTACTGTAACAGCTGAGCATCAAAATTCCTGTAAATATTTCTCTTGCGGTTGTCAGGAATCACCTGTGTAGACCACAAATGAATAGTTTGAAAATAATTTAAATTATGAAACCAGGTGCTTTCTGTATTTCTTACACACTCAAGTATTTTGTCTTTTACTCTTTCCTACCGTTGCCCGTGTTTCCTTCAACCTTTACCTAAACACATGGTGTTTTGAATGCCAGGTGTTCCTCAGGTCTGTGGTCTCTGCAGGGCTTTTCACGTAAGCAGCAAACGGAGTGCAACACAAGGAAATGGGGCTGTAGCTACTGGATCTATAAACTGCTTGGAAAACATGTCTTGCTGTGTCTTGGAGGAAGACTGGGTTGAATAGCAACGAGAGGTAAAGGGAGGCCTTTGCTTTGAGGAAGGTAATGTTTCGCCAAAAGCTTCAGATGTGTGATGAAGGCCAGCTGAGCTTTCCCTCAGTACTGCCTCATGTTCCCTGTCCGGCGCCCACATGTGTGGACTGCGCTGAGAACACAGGCGTGTGAAGGGCTGTGACTTTGCTAGCCCAACAGTGGTCATCGTGAGAGCCTTTCAAAGGGCAGTGAGCACATGGAAAATGTTGTGTCAGCTCCCCAGGAGACCTTTTATGTTTTAAACTCACTTCCACATGGATGTGTCTCTTGCCTTTGTGCATTCGCTTTGTAGGTTGGCGACAGACCATTCTCATTTCCCCAGAGAAACGGGATGTTCTGTTCTGTTGGAGACTTTCAGATCATCACAATAATCTACTGATTTGCAGTGCACCCAGACAAACTGCTCTGGAGATAGCTTAAGTTCTTTGGTGTTTTGGTTAGTATTAGGATTCCACAACCACTTGTTTTCATAGAATCATAGGGATTGGAAGGGACTCTGAAAGATCCTAAAGTCCAATCCCCCTGACACAGCAGGATCACCTAGACCAAGTCACACAGGAACACATCCAGGCAGGTTTTAAACGTGTCTAAAGAAGGGGACTCCACAATCTCCCTGGGCAGCCTGTTCCAGTGCTCTGTCACCCTCACTGTGAAGAAGTTCCTTCTGATATTTATATGGAAACTCCTATACTCCAGCTTACACCTACTGCCCCAGTGTCCTACCACCAGACGACACTGAGCAGAGCCTGGCTCCATCCTCCTGACACCCACCCCTCACATATATATAAATATTAATGGGGTTACCCCTCAGTCTCCTTTTCTGCAAGTTAAAGAAACGCAGCTCCCTCAGCCTTTCCTTAAAAGGGAGGTGCTCCACTTCCTTCGTCATCTCCGTTGCTCTATGCTGGACATCCTCCTTCTTGAACTGAGGGGCTCAGAACTGGACACAATACTCCAGATGTGGTCTCACTAGCTTCTTGTACATTTCCAGAATATTCAGTCACCTAAAGACTACCCAGAATGGCAAGGAAAGGAACAAACAGCTTTCTGAGAAGTCCTAAGTTCAAACCTGTTTTGCCACGGGAATGTCATATATGTGGTGAATCAAGTTTCCTGTGCATGTCAAATACCCAGTGAGATGAGTCTTACACTTCCAGGGAACGTCCTCTCCTACAGAGACATGGGGCTTCTACTGACTCCCCACAAGAAAGAGCAAATCCTTTGTCATGAGAGGGGCCAAAAGCTGAGACAGGTACGAGAGTGATTCTTGTTAATTGTGTCAGTTTTAACTCATTGAGATGCAAGACAGTGGAGAAGGCAAACAAACTTCTGCTTGTAGATGGTTTTCTTTGTCTGATGTACAAACACATAAAATACCTCTCCCAAAACTCATGCACGGGGAGATTTAGGTTAAATATTAGGAAAAAAATCTTTCCTGTGAGAGCGGTGAGAAGTTAGAACAGGTTGTTCAAGGGACTTGTGGCTGCCCCAGTCCTGGAAGTGTGCAAGGCCAGGTTGGATGTGGCCCTGAGTAACCTGATGCACACATCTGTGAGTAACCTGATACACACAAGTCATTAGGGATTGGAAGGGACCTGCAGGGGTCATTGAGCCCAACCCTCCTGCTCAAGCAGGATCATAAAACCTGAAATGGGTTGCACGTGGATGCATCCAGACGGGTCTTAAAAGTCTCCAGAGAAGTAGACTCCACAACTTCCCTGGGCAGCCCGTTACAATGCTCACTAATTCTTACAGTAAAGAAATTTTTTCTCAAATTGAGATGGAACATCGTGTGCTCCAACCCATCACCCCTTGTGCTATCATAGGGCACAGGTGAAAAGAGATTCTCTCTTTCTTCTTGACAGCCAGCCCTCAAGCATTTATAGAGAGTGATTAAGTCCCCTTGTAATCTTTTCATCTCCAAGCTGAAAAGTCTCAGGTACCTCAATCTCTCCTCATAAGGGAAGTGCTCTGGTCCCCTTATCACCCTCACGGGCCTCCGCTGAACTCTCTTAATCAAGTCTCTATCCCTCTTGAACCAGAGATCCCAGAACTGGACACAGTGTTCCAGATGTGGCCTAGCTAGGGCAGAGGAAAGAAGGAGGTTAACCTCCCTTGATCCGCCAGATGCACTCTTCTCCATCCATCCCAGGATCCCATTGGCCTTCTTGGCCACAAGAGCACATTGCTGTTCCAGGGATACCTTATTGTCCACAAGAGCTCCAAGATCCCTCTCCACGGAAGTAGATCATCCCCTGACCTGTATTGATGCATTTCATGACTCCTTCCCGGATGAAGGACTCAGCACTTATTAAACCTCATTAAATTCCTGATCCAGTAAAGGTATCCTTGCCTACGCAGTGGGGTTGGAACTAGATGGTCTTTAAGGTACCTTCCAACCCTGGCCATTCAATGATTCTATGGAGGGTTTTCCTTGCCTGATACACATGCACAAAGAAGCCCTGTCCCCAAACCTGTAAACTGCACAGACCCATCTTGACCTAACGGTGACATATACTTAGTTTTGGAAAACGTGTTCTTAGTGAAGAATTACCCATACAGCAGATATTCTGAAGAGCAGAAAAAGTAGGAAGAAGTGGTAACTTAACAGAACTGTCAAGGAATGGCAAAAGACAAATTAGCTGTGAAATTGAGAGGAAAACTGCCTCTGGAATCTGACGCTGAACATACCGTAGAGCAGTACCTGCAGTAAAAAGGAAGCCTGAGACCCTTTCGGAGGGAGTTTGTTACACACATAATTCAGGAAAGAACAAATTCATTTAAGGCACTTCCTTCATCATAAGATTCTGTCTTACAGGAGAAACGAGACCTACAAAAACAATTAGGGGCATGGAATGAATTCATTTACAAGAGGAAAGATAACTAGTTATCTTTGGTAGGTGATGCTTAAGAGTGGGAAAGGGATGCATAATAAGAATTTACAAATATTAGAGGCATAAATATACAAAAAGCAGATTATGAATATGCAGTGAAGTATTTTTAAATCCAAAGACCAATGTTTGGGCTGTAGGTGACTTATTTGCTGACAATGAGAAAACAATACAGAAAGCCTTTGTCTAGGTAGGTTACTGGTTCAAATCTGGAGTGACAGGACATTACAATCTAAAGACTGTTTAGGATTCTGCTTGAAATAAATTTACTCCTGTCTCGGGGAAAATGTCTTGCTTACAGAGCCTGAAACCTGGAGCAGCACCATGCTTGTTGTCTCAGCAGAGCAGTGAAAGGCACAGACAAACCCTTCCAAGCACCGTGGAAGTGGGGTTTGCTCGTGTGGGAAGTGCAAGAAGCCTTGCACGCACATGCGCTTTTGCTAGCCACAAATAATTTGCATCAGGGTCTTATTGATGATGCACTGGGTAGGCAGTTAGTGAAGCAGAGTGGGCTTTCATGGGCCCAGGTTCCTCTGAAATTTGCACAGGTGTTAAAGCAAATGGGGAAGATTTTCCAGGAACAGATTGTCATTTATTTTGCTGACATAGAGAGTCATGGATGTGAAATTCCAGAAGGGATCCTCTCTAGTATAATCCCAAAGTCTCACCTCATAACTGAGGTTTGTCTTTCCCTACTGACACCAGTACTAGGATTTATCTACCTTTTCACTAGGGTCTGTAGTAACAGAACAAGGGACAATGACCTGGAACTGGAAGAGGCTAAATTTAGATTGGATATTAGGAAGACATTCTTCACCATGAGGGTGCAGAGGCACTGGAACAGGTTGCCCACCCCTGAAATGCCTGATCCCTGGAAGTGCTCAAGGCCAAGTTGGATGGGGCTTTAGTCTAGTGGGAGAGAGGTGCCTCAGCTCACAGCAAGGGGTTGGAACTAGGTGATCTTCAAGGTCTCTTCCACCCTAAAGCATTCTATGATTCTATGAAAAGTGTCTCTACTGGAGGACCAATCCATCTGCTGGATCCATCGGCCAATGCCCACATGACAAAGCAGCACTTCATCTGCCCCATTATCCACTAAATGAAAAGTCTTCAAATCTACAAAGTTCTAACCTGTTTTCCTGTGTAACCACAACTGAATTGTATGTAGAAGCAGACATGACACGCTGTAGGACCTACAGGGACATCCAGGCTAAGTAAACAATAAACCAAGAGCAAATAGCAGCATGTGTAAGGGAGCTAACATGCTCTTTTGCAGCAGACTGGTAAAGACTCTCCACAGCAGAAATAAAAGCCAATTCACGTTTAACAAAAGCCATGTGCTGGGCACACCTCCACTAACCTGGGTAACGTGGAACACCCTTCTCAAGGTGCTGCACCCACCTCAGTGTGATTTCGAAAGGAGAGAACAAGTCAGTCAATTGCAAACTCTGAGATAGGTTTGTAGCGTTTCCAGAAGATACAGCACATTAGGATCCTCTCAGCTAGGTTTTGTTTCGCTGTGAAAGATCACTGAAACCTGAGAGTTTCAGAGAAATGGATTTGATAATCACTAAATACATTCCAAGCAGGAATAAGTGTCTCCCCTTTAAGAAATGTGGTGGTGCCTTTAATTTCCCCATGCTCAGGTCCTTTCCCAGACCATAACATGCATGCTCCTTTTAAGGAGGTGTCTCTGCTGGTTTGGGTTTTACTGTCTTTAATCAAACAAATCCAACCCCTGCATCAATTAGGATCTGAAGAATTAGCACTTAGTGTCATGAAAGTATGTATTTTAATTTCATCTACAATGCATAAATGGATGATATAAGGCAATCTGCTCTACTCACCTTCTGCCCCTCTCCCACTCCCTCCATCTTCCCGTCTGAGTAATAGGGTTCAGAGCAGAAAAGGTTAGGATTTCAATACCTGTGTGAATTAAGTCTTTTCCTAGTGCGAGATGAGGTCTCCTTCTCTTCACAATTAGGAAAATCAGGATAGATTTTTTTCATGCCTCCTACCTCACCACAGTTACCTCTTGAGGTGTAAAATGTGATCGATCCACATGTGAATCATCTTTATTATTGATAGCAAAAGGTTTTTAAAGGGAAGATGGAAGAATGCAGGGATTCAGTAGCTCTAAGCACTGATTTTCTGGAATTTCCTCTAAAATGTTAGAGGTTTCTTGGTTTTTTAACATTTTTAATGTTTCCAGGAATTAGTGAGTTCAGGGAATGGAGACACATTCTCCTCTGTTCTACCTGTTGGTGAATGACTGTATCTGTTGGCCATGTGGGCTGAAACAAAGCTGCTTCATACTTCTTTTTCAGAGCAGCCACTGTGGTTTGGAGAGCAGACACAGTTGTAAGATGTCTCCTACTAGCTGGATTAGCTCTGCAGACATGGTGGTGAACACGCAGAGACGGTGTAAGATGGTACACCTGCCCGGAGTGGAAAAAGAGTGGCGTCATGCCAGCTGAAGAGGTACTGATGAACAGCTTCACTGCTGGCTTGGGGAAGGCTGGATGTCTGATAACAACCCGAAAAAGAAATGTCATTACTCATTTTGTTCTCCATTTTATCAGCATAATAAAGCTTGTACTGTTCAAGGCTTCTCCTTCAGCTGTCAATACATTTCAAACCCAGCATCTAGTGGTATGAGCCAATTAAATCCCAAATTCACCCGTCAGAGCATTCCTTCCATGTGTCTGCCATGTTCTGCAGCCAAGCGCTTCAGTTCCTTGGGTTTGGTCCAGCAGGAGATAGTAACAATAAATAACAATGAAGATCTGTGTGGTGGGAATTAAAACGATACCTGTTACAGGTGCTCCGCACACACGCTCTTCAAATGCACACTGTGAAAATGAAATGCAAACTTTAAGAATATTAAAGGTCCAACGAAATACACAGAATGGCTTGCTGAGGAAAACTGAAAATGAGATGCCCAGTGTCTTTAAACTACTCAGATTTTTGGCATCTTGCACGGGGAGTAAATGCTTCAAATCAGAAACATCACCCAAACAACTTTCAATTGCCTTTAAGCTGATTTTGGACTCAGTTCTCAGTGTGGACAAATGTCATGGAGGAGAAGAAATATGCACAATATGTGACTTTCTATTCTATTTTTAACAATGTTTCAAGGTTGGATACATAATTCATGGTGTTTTGGAGACCTTAAGAGAAAACAGAGTGTTGTAAAATTACTGGATCGGCATGTCTTGGTTTGGGAATGGACCCATTGTACCTTTGACACTTTTTGAGCTTGCTTGAAAATGTTCTGAGCGTAACATAATGCTATGACCCAAAGCCCCTGGAAAAAATTGAAATTACCCTGGTGAGGCTGCAACTGGAATATTGTGTCCAGTTCTTGGCCCCTCAGTTCAAGAAGGATGCAGAACTGCTGGAGAGAGTGAAGTGTAGAGAGATGGAGTGAAACATCTCCCTGGTGAGGAAAGACTGAAGGAGTGGGTCTCTTCAGATTGGAGAAATGACAACTGAGAGGGTGACCTCATTCGTTTTTATAAATATGGAAAAGGTGGATATCAAGAGGATGGAGCCAGGCTCTGCCCAGTGGCATCCAATGATAGTACAAGGTGTCAGCTGGAACAGAGGAGGTTCCACATAAATATGAGAAGGAACTTCTTCCCGGTGAGGGGGACAGAGCTGTGTAAGGGGCTGTCCAGAGAGGTTGTGGAGTCCCCTTTTCTGGAGACATATAAAACCTGCCTGGACATTTTCCTGTGCAACTTGATCTAAATGAATCCTCCTGCTCTGGTTCCTCAGAAACTCTAATGTCCTGCGATCTGTGATTATTCCAAACTGTACTTTGAACCTCCTTGCATTGTGTAAGGAAAGGGCTCAATTCCTTGTGTGGAGAGAGCTGCTTAAAAACACAAGGCAATTAAACATCTACTTTGATGATTTCCTCTTTCAGAAAGAAGCACCATCTCCTCGCAGAAGGAACCACACTCTTTTTGAGGGTTTATTGGCTGTTCTTGCACTTTTCATCAATGACTGTGAGAAGCACGATGCATTTCATTCAGTGTTATTGCAGTTAACATTAATTGTTGCAGTTGCACCAAGCAGCATGCAACGAGCAATAGGCTTCCAGGCACCATGACCGGGCATCCTTGGTTCAGGGTATGGACCCACATCGGTGGGGCAAGATGTGGCCAGCTGCTGCCTTGCTCAAGCCCTGAAGCCACAGGTGCCCTGTGCTGCCCTTGCACAGAGCTTGCACGGTATCCACTGAGTTCATGTCCTCTGAGGCTCCTTGAAACATCTAGAAGTAACTAAAGCTCAGTGCTTGTAAACTCCTGCGAGTTCTTTTTCCCTTCCGGATGTTTAATCTCTGAACTTTTTCCCTCAGGAAAAGAAAGCTGAATGTCTACAGCTCCCCAGCACTGTGTTACTGAGGTCAGCCCGAGCTAAAACATGAGTGGCTTCTCCAGGCTCACCCAGCCAACCATCATCCTGAAGCCATCCGAGCTCGAAGCCCTGTGCAAGCACTCGAGCTGCAGTCCCTTTCATCTGCACTGAAAGGCTCTTGGTGCGGTGTCAGCCAGCGTGTCCCCATCCCGCTAGCGCCAGGCAGGTCAGCTGCTGTGCGGGGGGCTGGCAGCTCGCTGGGGCACTTCACCCTCTGCCCCACTCAGCCACCAAACCCACGGTGTTCCCTCACTGAGGGCACACACCGCCTGCCTCCCCACAAGGGCCAGTGGGGTGGCTCTTCATCACAGTTTGTCCGACAGTTGTCTCTCAATTGGAGATACTCAAGGAGACCCTTCAGTGCAGGACCCAGCCATGGGATAAAAGCTGCACAAAAAATAATAGCTGTTATTCTCCATCCTCAACACACAGAGTTTAAAGCAGGAAAGAGAAAGAAGGGAGGGTGAGTGCTGTGAAAATAAGGAATGTTCCTTATGCTTAAGAATTTTAAAAAACCCTGCTGCTAGAAATCAAAATAGGTGATGTCCTCACCCTCAGGAATGAAATACTCCTTTAATAACTGTTTTCCTCAGCTACTCTTACAGCACTTTCAGACCCTTGTGGTCTTGTTGGTTTTCATATACTGCCAGTGGATGAAGATGAAACAGGATCAGTTTTTACCCAAAGCCTATTATTTCCTTTGCATAACTCCAGAAGCAAGTAGGGAGCTCCCAGAACGTCTGGGCTGCGGTGTGCCTCCCTTGGTACTCTCTGTTCTCCTGAACAGACCAGCACCATAAACATCTGCCCCAGTGGTTCTTTAATCCAGTCCTGGAGGGCAACTGAACCTCCTGTACCTACAGGTCCTCCCAACGTACCTTAGTTCTTTGTTTTATCATGATGAGGTGTAGCTGCAGCACAGGCGGCAGTCCTGCATGTCATCCCAGGGGGCTTGGACTGGATGATCTTTCGAGGTCCCTTCCAACCCCTAATGATTCTATGATTCTATGATCCCCTTGCACAGGTGGACACCGAGACAGCAAGCCTGTCTGGAGCAAGAAGGAGATCCCCCACGCCACAATGGCTTGCTTGACTCTCTTCTGAAGAAGGTTCTTCCATAAACACCGTCAGCATGACAGAATGCCAGGTTAAGAGCAATGAGTCACCTCTGCAAACGGTGACTAAATGATGGAGACAATAACAATGTAAATAACTTGGCAATTTAAATAGCTGGTTTATAAATAAACCAGAGTCAATATATATTCCTGCTGGTCTCTCAAGAAATTAGACCAGTAAATTCCTGTGAATCACAATAAGGAACATATTTTGTGCATTTAAAATAAATCTCAAAGCTGCATGATGAAGTACTTTTAATTATTGTAGAGTGGTACAGGCAGCAGCTTTATATATTATATCTCTCCAATCAATAACAAAAGGAGGGCTTTGCAGGAGCTGGTGCTGTACTTTAGCAAGCAAATAAGTTGTACTTCAAAAGACAAAAGTTGAATGCTAACCTTAGTTTGTCCTTGCTAATCATTTCATTTGGCAGGTGTGTCTAAATCTGGTTGGTTACTTCATGGAGAAGTGAAGTCTACCTTGAATCGGGTAGTGGTTTTGCATTTTAGTTGCAGATGATGAGGGGAATAAAAGAGGCAGAAAGGCTTTTCTTTGACTGTATAAGCAACATGTATGAAAGCAGAGATAATTTCTTTAAACATTCTTCTTATTTTAAACTATGTGAAAGGAACTCTGCAAGGTGGGCACTTGAGAGCAGTATTTTATTTTAAAAGAAAGGGAAAAATGCTCGCAGTAGGCAGAATCCCCCGACGGAGCCTGCAGCCCGTTGCATTCAGCGGGTAGCCTGGGTTGTTAGCATAATAGTAAAACTCCAGCAGTGACACTTGAAGCAAAACTTTATGCATTTTTAAAGACAGAAAAAACTCCCTAAATCTGAGTTGGATTTGTGCATTCTTGTTTTCAAAGATACCCCTGGAAAAATAAGTCAATATATGGTCTTAGTAACCAGTGTTAGCAGCTCAGACTTTCTGCTGAACAACTCTTGAGAGATGTTGGTCCCATCCAAAGCAACTCTAGGTCCACTCTTCAGAAAACCCACCCTGTCATGGGGACGGCTTCATGCTTTGATAACCACAGCTCGCCTCCTGCAGCCCTTTGGGGTAATGCTGTCCCTTTGCAGTCATCCCTAAACCAAGTTTCTAACCCTGACTGACTCTATGACTTGGTCTAGGTGATCCTGCTGTGGCAGGGGGATTGGACTAGATGATCTTTCGAGGTCCCTTCCAATCCCTAATGATTCTATGATTCTATGATTATGCTACTAGAAAGGAACAGTCTCCTCTGAAGATGGTTTAGTGGCCAAGATACACACAGGACCACCCAGTTAATGTGACCGCTGACCACACTCATGGGAACTGGACATATGCTTGGGTCACCAGCAGTATTCCATTTAGAGGGTCACTCCAAACTGCATTATCCTTCCTTCTTTCAGTGATACAAGGCTTTTTCCCAGGAGGGCCTACAGCTGCTAGAGGCCAGCAGCAGAGTCCACAGTCAGGAGTGCTTGCTTAACTCCAGACATCAGCGTGTGTTTTGTGCTGGAAGTGGCCACTGTTAGCTGTTGATTGCATCATTTTCAAGCTCTCTCTCAGGCTCCAGCTGTGTTGTGGATTACTCCAAACCCATCAGAAACGGGCATCAGCTCAATATGGCTTCAAAGACATTTTCTACACTTCATGACCTCAGAATGTTTCAGCACCTACTTTCTCATTTTCATCATGTTTTGTACATCTGCCAGAGCTACTGCCCTCACAGCAGCTGACTTTTCAGTGGCATCTTTGTGCCAAGGTAGCCTGTAAACTTTACAGAGAGGATCCTGCCGCCCCAGGGCAGAGTTATCAGCAGTTCCTCAGCAGCACCAGGCAGTGTCCAGCAGGAAGACTGGGTATAGGCCAAATGAAAAATGCAATTTCATTATCCTAGGAGGAAGTCCTTGATAATTTCAATGACCGTAGCATTTCAGGAAAAAGTCTTTCTCTTAGACCTTATTCCAATGTGTCTTCGTGTCAGTGCTGCACTGCACAGCAGAGGGGTGTGAGGAGGCATCCTCTGCCCAGCCTTACTGTCCCAGCTCTGACCCTGCTACCCTTCTCCTCCCTGTGTGGGTGGGAGGGGGGTTGCCTGTGGAAAAAGGGTAATAGGTGGCCCAAATATTCAGATACTTGCTCTGAATTTCTCTCTGTTGCCTGCATTGATATTAAATGTGCTGCCCAATTAGCTCTGTCAACAAGTAAAGGTGATTTCTCATCACAGTCAGCAGTAAGTTGTGACTTTCCCCAAGAAGAGCTTGGGTTTCGGCTGTGGGTGGGAAGGGCATTGATATCAGGAGACATACAGGGATGCCCACAGGAGCATCTTCCAGCCTGGGGCATTGATCCTCACCATGCGATAGAGATGGATGCACAGTTTCCAAGCACAAGAGAATGACCTCTTGACCAATGGTGTTTGCTACTGCTGTTCTCCTTTGCCTGCACAGCCTGCCAGCCAAACGCCTTGCTGAGTAAGTCCGTTTGGCTGACAAGAGTCATTGTGATCACCGTGCAAGGCAGCGTGCTTGCCATTCACAGAAACCCACGGGTTAAAGTCCAATTGACCTTCAAAACCTGTCAGCACAGGCAGTGCTTCGATGGAGTGAAATGCAGGGCTAATTTATGAATGGGGCAGCTCATCAGCAGCATTTTAATGAATAAACGATGTGCCCATTCATTATTTTTCCATTTCCAAGTGTTAATAAACAGCCCGGTGATAATTAACTGAAATTCTACCTTTACAGAAAAGTGGCACTTCATAAATATCACATTGTGCCATTACCGTCCGTATCTGCTGGCTTCCCATGAATATATGAATTCAGCAATTACCGCTGGAACTGTTTGCTGAAACGCAGGAGCAGGTTAGTGAGGGAGAGGAAAGTCATCGAGCAATTAAAATTTGAGAAACAAACAAAACGTCCTCCTGATTCAAAAATTCAATGACAGTAAACAGGGCAATGCAATCAGGAAGGGAACCCTGCCCTAATCAGCAGAGGTGATTTTTCACATCGCTCGAGACGTGGCTGAGCGAGAGGCACTGGAACCTGCTACAATCAGCCGAGCGAGGCTGTGAGGCACTGAACATCTGAAACTCCTGCCCCAGGAAGCGGAGCCTGGAGCTCCATGACTATATCAGAAGGTCAGCTCTCCTTTAGAGAGCAAACAGAAGCTCCCAAATTTTTGAGCCTTCCTAGAAAATTACCCTGAAAAAAAAGAAGACCTGACCTTTATCAGGGCTGGGCTTTGCACATCGCTGGGAGAGGTATGAGCTGCTTTTCTCATCTCAATGAGATGCTAATTCTTGTACTCACTTTTCACAGAGAGATGCCAGGTTCTGCCAGTGTGGGATTCTGTGGGAGGGTGACAGCGGGGAGTGGGACCCTCCTTCAGCAGGTGGGGCAACCTCAAGTGACCAGGGAAAAGGAGGGGGTGATTTTTCTTCTGAATTTAAATTAACTGCAGGACAGAAAGAAAAGACTTGGGGTCTTACCAGGTTGTGACTGCTATCCTGGTCTGTAGCTTCTTGAAACCTAGGAAGAGTAGACACTTGGAACAAGATTTTAGAGGAAAATGGGGAATATAGGCAGTAGTGCTGGCTACCAGAAATACAAGTATGGCCACCTGTACTGTTCAGCCTACACTGAACCTGAGCTGTGTTTGGGTCAGAGCACATTGTCAGCTCTGGAGCCAGACCTCCCCCTGCAATGGCAGAGGCTGAGGCAGCACCAGCTCAGCTAGGCTGAGTCTACTCCAGCACAGTGGCTGGCTAACTGGTCGGGTGTGACCCAACTACCATGGTCCAGTCCTTGGCTTTATTGGCTCAGCAGCTCCATAATCGAGTAATGGGGGAGCACCTTCAAATTAGGTGAGTGACACTGGAACCAAGAGTGACACCAGCATTTGGGACCAGAAGCTTAGGTGTAGCATTTAGCAAGTGTTGCTTCTTTGCTGCAGAGAGGTGTGATGCTCTCCCTGGCAACAGTGCTCCTCCATCAAAGGGAAAACCCAGACTCTCCCTTTCTTGGATGTGTGGAGGTGCCAAAGGGATGAGGAGTAACACTGAGATAGGAAAGGGGGGAAGAGGGATCTCTAGGTTTGGGACACGCTGCACATCTTATATTGCTGCTTCACTGCAAGCCCAAACCCTGGCTCTGGGGTGCAGGGTGATGAGCACTCCTCTTGGTACCTACACGCACTGCCCAAGCAGCACCTGCTCAGCCAGACAGCTACGACCGAACGCTCGCCTGCGTGCGGCAGCCTTCCCCCGGCCTGAGCGTGGAGGAGATCATCTCGCCCACAGCAGGTGACAGTGTTGGTTCATGGCTCAGCCAGCCGCGGTTGCTTAGCTATGCAGCTGCCATCCCCTGCTCTCTGCATCTCCATACAGTTCCCGGAGCCAAGGCTGCTCCAGCAAGGGAATGCACTGGGCCTAGAAAGGCAACTTCCTTTGATGAGGACCTTTCAAACCTCTTTGACCTGACCTCACTGACAAAAGAGCCCTTCAAAGAAGAAGAACTGTTTCATGTGGCAGCAATTTCTCATGTCAATCAAAAAGATTTTTTTTCTTACAGCAACAACTCTCTATCCTTTCCTCACCAAATTATTCATTTTAACACAGCTACCCTCCTCTCTACAGCAAACACCCTTGGGTAGCATCTTCCAGTATCTCACAGACATACTTTTCAATTCATATTTCCATATTTTATTTTCTTTAAAAAGGGAGGGAAGGGAATGAATTGCGATTTCTTTGATTAAGAGTCTTCTTTTGCATTTTTAAAATACACATCTTCTAAGGAGCAAGTTTCTGCACGTGATCTGGTGGTCTTCTGTATAGTTTTTTAAGAAATAGATGCTCAGCTTCCTTTTTTAAAAAATGATAGAATATTTGACCTATTGGCCTCGAATTTTTAACTCGCTTTTCTGCCTTAAAGTGTTGCTGCAGCAGTATTTGAACTTCTGTGACACTGGGAGATACAAGTCAAACAAATATTTCTGAGGTTGAAGTAACTACTAAACTTCAATGTAGATCCATAACCTTGAACACTATTTTAGCCAGGAAGCAAATAATATGGAAGCACAACTCAGAGAAAGCTGTAAAAGCTGCTTTAAACTGGCCTACAACATATTTTCAGCACATAAAAGCATCCTGCACTGAAAGCCCATTCTCTCAGATTCCTCATAGGCTCAGAGGAAGCCTCAATATCCTGCATGACTCTGGTAACCTCCACGTATTTGAGAAGGAGAGGTTTCCTCCCTAATGGACTAAAGCGTTTGACCTGATCCTTCTGCAGGAAATACAGAAGAAATGCTCTGGGAGGTTAGTTTAGAGGAAAAATCTTAATCTATTTAGAGGACTAGAACACCTCAAGAACTTCAGAAGAGAGGGATGGTTAGTCAGAGCGTCAATGAGGCGGTCAAATACAGGCATGAGGTAGTTATACTGTCACTGCTCCAGGACTCTCCTGGCACTCCTACACCCTGCCATATGGCCATCTTTACCTTGACCACAGGGTGTTCGTACACGAAGCTGTGTGGGATATCCACAGCTAATGACTGTGAGTCCACTTCCGCCTTTTCACCTCCTTCTGACTGTTTCACTCTTTATCTCCTCCAGCTGTCAATGTCTTCTCAGTTCTCTAACAGTTTCTCCATTTATTAAGAAAATGAGCTGCCTTAGACTTTTTTAAATGAAAAAAACTCAACGATTTTTAAAATGAGACCCCACTTGTCAAAACAGAGAGAAACTGGACATTTTTGAGAATGAGGACGTGTAGGAGAGCAAAATGTGCTTCCTGTCAGATGGTGGAAATTAGCTGTGGTTTGGAAACAATGGCAAAGCTTGGTTTAAATCATCTCTTGCTGCATGTTCTCTGCGTGGAATGAGGTGCTGAGGTCACAGCCCGGCAGTTCTGTGGGAAGGGCAGGGGCATGGAAATCACACCTGGCTGTTCTCAATGGCTGTGGGGAGTATGTCAGGCTTTGCTGCTAGAGAGGAGCTGGTCACTGCCAGTGTCCATGTTTCTCCATATAACTCAGGAAGTCTTACATTAAATTAGGCAGAACGCTTGATCTCAGGTTGTGCTTCCTAAACAGCCTCCAGAGCCCTGGTCCTAATGAAGGTGGGTGCATGGCAGAGCAGGTCTGTTCCTGTCACTTTAAATACAAACAAATCCATGGGAGTTCTCGTAGAACATTATTAATGCAGTGAAACAAAATGTGCAAGGACAGGGAAAAAGGGTAAGAGTGGCAGATGAACTTTAATTCTGGTCTCTGAATTAGGCTTTTAATGACTCCACTGAGCAGTCCTACACAGAATCCCAGGTCACTGCAAGTGCTGAAACCTGCTGGGTGTTTCTTACAATGGACCTCCCTCAGTTACTCCTTGACATGTTGGGATGAAACAGTGGGAGCTTCCTTACCCCACAAGTCACAGTAGAAATGGGGAATACAGCTGCCAGCCAAGGCTCAGACTGGGCTGCACACACAGCTGGAATTTTTATGAAATGCACACTGATGTGTGAGGGACACTGAGGCTGAGCTTTAGCTGATGGGGTACAGGGATCTGCATGTTATGCCAGGATCTACTTCATCTGAATATTTATTTAAAGGGAAAATGAGCATTGGAAAGGGGCTCTCGTTTATATCTTTGGCTTGAGCTGTTTGTTGTAGCTCTTCTTTGGAAAAATAGACGTAGTACAGAAATGCTGATCCAGTTCCCGGCTTCTCAAGGAGAAAAATCCACCTTAAACGTGTGTGCTGCCTGAGATTCCATAACCCACTCCCCATAATTTTTCTCAATCTACTGATGACTGTCATAAACAAGTTTTACCAACTGCAGCTCTCAGATACGTGAGTTTATTAGAAACTGTGAAAAGCAGCATCTGCAATGGGAAGAGGGATCCAAGGAAAAGCTCTGCTGAAGATTTTCTCAAGGAGGAGAAGCTCAGCAGCTTAAGCAGGAGCCTGGCATTGATCTGTGGGTTTTGGTTGCCAGCTGACCAGGCAGGAGGTGCCCAGTGGCCAGTGCCTTGGGACCAGCAAGGGCACATGGTGCTGCTTGGGGGCTGGCAGCAGAGAGCTGCAGCATGAGGGGATGAAGGCAGGATGCTGTGGGAGGGTCCTGAAGCCACAGTGAACGTGGTGAGGATTTGGGATGGTTGGTGTGGAGGAGGAGGGGACAGGAATATAGGACACGGTTTCATGGCAAACTAGGCTGCGTTAATGATGCGGTTCTCAGAACTGCCTGTTTTCTAACTCGCAAAGAGTCTGTCAAGTGCTGCCTTCTTTTCTCTCTAAGACTCTTCTCCTCATTACTGTGTTCTTTTCTTTATTGCCATCCCATGCTGTGACTTTGATTCTCTGCTCTGAGTCACAACACATCCGCTGCTGCCGTATATTTTGAAAAGCTTTCACATCAGCATTAATATAAGAAAGCATCTTGGCATAATAACTGCATCCAGTTATTGACCACCTAATCGATAGCGCAGAATCTTCGCTGCCACTTAAATCAAATCATTAACCAAAGCGATAAAACCCTGAATGTATAGATCTGTGAACGGTCAGAACAGTTGCTTTATATTAAAGGGAGAAAAGGCACTCGGGGTTTGTTTTGCCTCCTCCCAGTCACATAACATAAAGCTGCCAAATAAGATTATTTCATCCTTTTGTTCATCTCTCAAGCAACCCCTGGATTAGGCACAAATTACTGCGAGCGCCAGGCTGGGCTCCTGGGAAGCCGTGGGTAGCAGTCGAGGGGATGGGGGCCGTGTCACGCCTGGATGGCTCTGGCAGGGTGATCCAGGAGCTGCCGTCACACGTTGCACCCTGCAGACGTGGCCGCGGGCCTCGCGCTTGCTCTCGACGCAAAAATCAAGTTGTCAAAGGCTGTGCCCGTGCTGCTGAATAAAACAGGGCTGGGGAGTGAGCCCGGCTGCTGGCCGTGCAGGCTACTTAGCTATTAGCTGTTAGGTCACACCTCGGCGTGGGCTTCGTCTGCGCTGCCTTCTCTTCCTCAGGGACGCAGTGACTCGAGCACCGGACCGGGGCTGTCGATGAGGGGACAAGGCATTCGCACAACGTGAACAGGATGGGTTGGAACGAGGCACTGAGGCCACGGCAGCCCCCTGCAGCACCACAGGCTTGGGGACGTGTGGCTGCAGAGCAGCTCAGCGGAAAAACTGGGGGTTCTGATCAACAAGCGGCTGAACACGAGCCAGCTGTGTGCTCAGGTGGCCCACAAAATCAATGGCATCCTGGCTTGTATCAGAAATAGTGTGGCCAGCAGCAGTAGGGAGGTGACTGCTCCCTGCACTGAGCACAGGTGAAGCTTCATCTTGAGTACTGTGTCCAGTTTTGGGCACTTCAACAGGAGAGAGGTATCAAGGGGCTGGGGTGAGTGCAGAGGAGGGCAATGCAGCTGGTGAAGGGCCTGGGGAGTGCATCCTGTGAAGAGCAATTTAAAGAGCTGTGGCTGTTTAGTCTGAAGAATCATAGAATCATAGAATCATAGAATCATTACTGATCGGAAGGGACCTCCAAAGATCATCTAGTCCAATCCGCCTGCAACAGCAGGATCACCTAAACCAAGTCACACAGGAACCCGTCCAGTCGGGTCTTGAACATCTCCAGAGAAGGAGACTCCACAACCCCCCTGGGCAGCCTGTTCCAGTGCTCCGTCACCCTCACCGTGAAGAAGTTCCTTCTCAGGTTGATGTGGAACCTCCTATGTTCCAGCTTACAACCATTGCCCCTTGTCCTATCACTACATGACACCGAGAACAGCCCAGTGCCATCCTCCTGACACCCACCCCTCAAATATTTGTAGACATTAATGAGGTCACCCCTCAGTCTCCTCTTCTCCAAGCTAAAGAGACCCAGCTCCCTCAACCTCTCCTCATAAGGGAGGTGTTCCACCTCTCTTATCATCTTTGTTGCCCTACGCTGAACTCTCTCCAGCAGCTCCACATCCCTCTTGTACTGAGGAGCCCACAACTGGACACAATACTCCAGGTGTGGTCTCACCAGGGCAGAGTAGAGGGGGAGAAGAACCTCTCTTGATCTGCTAACCACCCCTCTTCTAATCCACCCCAGGATGCTGTTGGCCCTCTTGGCCACAAGAGCACATTGCTGGCTCATAGTCATCTTGTTGTCCACCAGGACCCCCAAGTCCCTTTCCCCTACACTACACTCCAACAGGTCAGTCCCCCTCATCACTCTCTACAACTACATGAAAGATGATGTAGAGACATGAGTGCTGGTGTCTCTCACAGGTAGATTAGTGATAGAACAAGAAGGAAGGGCTTCAGACTGCACTGGGGGAGGGTTAGACTGGACAATAGGAAAATTTTTTCAGCGGAAGAGTCACCAGGCATTGGAACGGGCTACTCAGGGAGGGTGCTGAGTCACCATCCCTGCAGGTGTTTAAAGGTTGTTTAGATGCAATGTTGGGGAATGTGATTTAGGGGTGAACTTCGTAAACAATGCTGGATTAAATAATCCCAAAGTCTTTTCCAATCTGAGTGATTCTATGATTTAACTCTCTACCCGTTGGCATCCAGGGTGCTCTGCCCAGCACCTGTCCCCATGCAGCTGCAGCACAGAGCCTTCATCAGCATGGGCTGCAGACCTCCTCTGTGTAGTGCTAAACCCAGCCATGACAAAGCCAAGGTGTCACATTTATATCCTGGGTCTGCAGGAACATCCTAGAGAGCCCAAGAGAGAGCCGTGCAGCTGGTGAGCCTGCATCTTCTTCAGCTGCAACAACAGACAGCAGCTCCTGGAGCCATCCAGCTCAGCAGTACTCACTAGTACTGCAGTACCCAGTGGTACTGCAGCACAAATGCCTCACAGAGTACTTCTGCAAAGGCACACAAACAGATGCAAGGTGATGCACTGAGCTCTCATTCCATTTACAAAGCTGTCTGAGCTTTATGTAATTTTTAAACTAGATCAGCCTTTCAGTATTGAATTTTGACATTTTAAATGAACTTAATTTTTAGGCCCTGCTAAAGATCAGTATTACAGAAACTCAGACCCTTTATAGAGCCTTACAGCAGGCATCTACAAACAGGAACCTTAACTCATTGGTTGCTTCTGAAACTCCTGGCTCACTTGCTCTCTTCCTATCCCATATAATGCATCATTACATAGAATCATAGAATCATTAGGAATTGGAAGGGACCTCGAAAGATCATCTAGTCCAATCCGCCTGCAACAGCAGGATCACCTAAACCAAGTCACACAGGAACTCGTCCAGTTGGGTCTTGAACATCTCCAGTGAAGGAGACTCCACAGCTCCCTTGGGCAGTCTGTTCTGGTGCTCTGTCACCCTCACTGGGAACAAGTTCCTTCTGATATTTATATGGTTCCTCCTATGTTCCAGCTTACACCCATTGCCCCTTGTCCTCCCATTAGATGACACTGAGCAGAGCCTGGCTCCATCCTCCTGATATCCACGTTTTCCATATTTATAAACATGAATGAGGTCACCCTCAGCCTCCTCCTCTCCAAGCCAAAGAGACCCAGCTCCCTCGGCCTCTCCTCATAAGGGAGGCACTCCACTTCCTTCATCATCCTCGTTGCCCTACACTGGACTCCCTCCAGCAGCTCCACATCCCTCTTGAACTGAGGGGCCCAGAACTGGACACAATACTCCAGGTGTGGTCTCACCAGGGCAGAGTAGAGGGGGAGAAGAACCTCTCTTGATCTGCTAACCACCCCCATTCTAATCCACTCCAGGATGCTGTTGGCCCTCTTGGCCACAAGAGTACACATGGTCATCCTGCTGTCCACCAGGAGCCCCAGGTCTCTTTCTCCTACACTGCTCTCCAACAGCGCAGTCTCCAGCCTATACTGGTCCGTGAGGTTGTTCTTGCCCACATTCAAGACTCTGCACTTACTCTTGTCATACTTCATTACATTTCTGTCTGCCCAGCTCTCCAGCCTGTCCAGGTCTTGCTGAATGGCAGCACAGTCTGCAGGGGTGTTGGAGACACCACCCAGCTTTGTGTCATGTAACACTCACTGCCGGGTGCTTTCTCAAAGAGCCTGAGTCAGTTCTTGCTCATTCCAGTTTAGAGAAGAATTACTCCTGTTAATGGCAAGGTGCTTTCAGCGATGTGAAGTTTGAGCACCAGTGCTCATGGGATGAGAAGCAGATGGTCACATTTCAGGGGTCAAAAAAGAATCACACTGATACAGGTACTCGCCTGCCTGGACTTGCTGTCACACTGATGGCAGAACGGCTCAGCATTGCTTTGCTCTCTTTGTAGGGCACATTGTGGATGATGTCTGTGTGCACACCCTGCTTCTGGCATGGCTTGTGTGTGTGCAGTGCTTTAGGGAGACGGTTTTCCAAGGGCTAATTACATATATTTGAGAAAAGAGAAGGAGAGGCACTGCTTCGGTCCCTTTAAGTCTTATTTTGGTATAACAGAGACAAAACTGTTCCCATTTTCCAGAGCTAGCCTTCCACTGGGAGCATCACATTCACAGTTCAGGCTTTCCGGGCTCATTGGCCTAACAGAGATCGTGTCTGACTGTGGTCCCTCTCTCCTCCCCACCTGCTTTCCCCACCTCTAGGGCCACCTGAGCAAAATTCACACCAGAGCCCAGAAGAAAGGAAAAGAGAAATCCTTGGGGAGTGTCTGTATTGGGACAGTTCACAGCTGCGTCCCCGGGAGGACAGCTCCCCAGTAACGCTCTTTGGTGTTTCTCCCATCTCTTGGCATCTCATCACAGAGCTGCATGGCTTTTTTCACAACTCATTTGGGGCTTTCACAGTGAAAGGGTCAGGTCTATAACCCAGATGTTGGCTTGCTGTACAACGTAAATGCAACCTGCACGTGCAACGGAGGAGCTCCAAGTCCTCACCTGGATCTGAATCCCAGTACGGGGGTCCTTGGAAAGCCATAAGCAGCCCACAAGCAGTGCCCCCATACTGATCTGTAGACCCTTCTGAAATGTGACTGCAGCATCTGTCAGCAATGCTGTCTACATGTATGTAGGCTTTGCTCTCATGCATATTCATGCGGCAGGTCATTTACACAAAGCATAAACAATAACAGACCAAGGACTATGGCTGATGGACCCCAACAGAACTCTGCTGAAAAGAAGATTTAGTGCTCCTAGCAACAATATTTTGTTGGCAATCTGACAGCTCTGACCTAAGCCAAGTGACAGCGTTAGGTGATACACACTGTGCTGACAACTTATTACATAAAGTATCATGGTTGGCTGTCAAAAGCTTTCTTGGAATCCAGAAATATAGCTCTGGCCAATTTTTATGGCAGTGAAAATGTGTTCAGTAATTTCTACCGAGGCGGTTGTTGAGTGGGGAGGCTGAAAGGCAGCACTGATGGAAGGTTATTTGATAACAACAACAACGACAAGTTGTCCACCTGCAATCAGGTAGGTTTATCCACATGGTTTTGAAACCTTGTTGGCAGTGACTCAGACATGACAATATAGCCTGGACAATCTCATTTTCTTTCTGGGGACAAATCACAACCCCCATAAAAACAACATGCTATTTATTTTCTTTTTAATCTACAAATTAATTGGGAAGGAGTAGCCATGCAAGTAATGTGAAGCACAGCTGGATTCTGTGCCTTAGAAATACAAGGCACCTCATTTTATGTCTTGAAACTGCGGGGACTCTGAGGATCAGCGGGATTTGCTCAACCTCATACGGCCCTGGAAAGCCTAAGGGCTTTAGTAGAGCAAAGGATCTGGCAGCCCCACAAGTCTGCTTCTTCAATTATAATTTGGGAGTCCAAATCACAATTCTTTGTATTCTTCTCTGAAGCCTTGCTTTTTGCAATATTAAAGAGATAATTCTTAGACTACTGCCATTATGTCAGGAGAAGGACCAGTATGACACAAGTGGTGACTCCTGGGCAGCAGAAGGGCAGTGGCTTTCTGTTGCAGTTTGAGAACTGCTAGAACTTGTAGAAGTGCTTTCATGAGGAAGAAAAGTTGTGTTGTGTTCTGGGGGACCTGTCCCCGGTTGCACAGGTCTCAGGACCCTTTCCAGGAAGCGTCTGTCCTGTGACCTGCCCCTGAAGGCGGGCTGGGGGACCCTATAAAACCGGGGCAGGGTCTTTGTTTCGCGCCCTTTTTCGAGGGCTGTGGCCCTGAAGGGAGCCCCCCCCCCCCCCCCCCCCCCCCCCCCCCGCGCCGCCCCGCGGGGCGGG
>VXBP01007557.1:38209-52656 GCA_013400115.1 Rhinopomastus cyanomelas
TCCCGAAGCAGCCGCAACCTGCCGCGGCTTCCAAACTAGCCCCGACCCCGGACTGCCCCCACTGCCGGCGGGCACCTGCCGCCGCGGGATCTGGAAGCGACCCCGGCTGCAACTCGCCGCGGCAGCCCGGCGCCGCCGCCGCACTGCGGCTCTGGACCCGAGAAGCGGCGCCCCCTCCGCGGCAGTGCGGTGCTGCTGCTGCTCACCACCGCACCGCACTCAGACTGGAGAAGCAAGACTGGTGCAGAAACGCCATCACGACCCCTCCACCATGGACAGCCGTCAGCATTGGTGAGCTGGGCTACTCCTCTTCCCCCTGGAGCTGAGACAGGAGAGGGAGAGGAGAGGATGTCTGGAAGACCCTCTCGGCCACGTGTGGAGNATTTTATCCGAGATGCCATTGAGACCTCACTGCTTTGCTTTCCTTTCTTTGATATTGAATTGTGGTCCTGAACCCACCACACTTTCCCAAACAGCCCTCCTTGCATCTGTTAGGGAAAGGGATCAGCCCATGTCAGGGTAGCAGTGCTTTGAGCTGGGCAGACAGCTGTGGGGCAGAGTGTCAGTGGGCACCTAATTCACACACTCATCTACTCAGGTGTCCCACTAGGGCTGTTGAGTTCTAGGTTGCTTCTTCTTTGACATCTCTTTTGGTACAGTGGGTACATTCTCTAGGCTGTTCCCATGCAACTTTAAATGCAAATAAAGAACAGCATAACAGACTTGTGTTCTTACTCCTAAACAGTCTTGTTCTTGTTTTGACCAACATAGCAATTGCTCCTGTATTAGAAGAACATCAGCCTAAGGAGTTCATATTAAGAAGTGTGGTTTAGGCTGGGCCAAAACCACCAAGAGGATCTGCTTACTGTCCAGGGATGCATCGAGAGGCAGACAACCCCCAGATTTGATCCCTTGGGCTTGATAACTCTGTTCTAATCTGGCTTGTGGTATGCATTTGGGGAGGCAAAGTGACAGGAGCTCCGACTGAAGGGTAGGCACTGCAAGTACTGGCAGTGTCCTTTCCTTTATCTGGTGCCAGCACATCTCAGTATGGTCTTGTAAAACAACCTGGTATGACAACCAAGGCAACCACAGGCAACTGTTGGTAACTGCCTGCACATGATCAAGCACAGAGACCCCTTCTTCTGTCATGTCTAGCACAGTCAGGAGCTGGAGCTGAAAATACAGTATCACATTTCCCATAATGTGCAAACTGATGGTTTCCTACAGCCAATGGTGACACAAAACTTCCCTCTCTCCTAGTTAAAAGTTAATGTTGAAGTACAGACAGGCTGCATCTTCACCTTTCCCCTCACAGCAAAAGGGGCATTAGATGACTAAGAATCATGAGAGAGAACCTTGGCTGTCATAAGGAGCAAGAGTTTCCTTAGAAACCAGGAACAGTCGTTTAGGAGAAGTCGTTTATGAGGGTGAATATGTACCCCATCAATTAACACCTTGTGCCTTTCACAAGTTCAGTTATATTTACAACACTGCTAGGAAGCAGCCAAAGCAGACAGTTCTGTTGTGCACCACGGCTGCGAGAGAGAGGCTCCATGCTACCAGACACACGGGGAGTCGCACCATATGGCTGGTTCAGGAGTTCTGACCGATGCACAGCAAACGCTCAGTAATTTCCTGCTGGGGCTGCATGTGGATGAACGTTAATCCAGAAATGGACCAGAAATGACAAACAAAGAAATGGATGAAGATCATCCCTGGATTACATCCCGTTCCAGCCTTACAATAGATTTTAAGACTGTTCTCTTGGCAAAGGCAGTGGTTTGCACCCGATTCCCACGGCACTTCACCTTGTGTCAAGTCTCCATAGAATCCTGCCAAATGTTTGCGGCACCAAGGGGTAGATCATGGGCTGCAGTTTGATATCTGGAAGAGTTCATGGTCTGAATGTGTTTAAAATGCAGCTAGACAAGCCAAGAGCTCTAGAGCTTACACTGTTGAGGAGGCTGTGGACACCAAGCTTGGCTCTGACAGACGCTGCTGATGCTCCTGTCTTTAGTGCAGGTTTTACCCAGAAATGGTTTCCTATCAAGCACAGTGCAGGAACACCAGCACAGTGAGTGCACCTATACACCCTGTACTAACACATTACAAAGAGTGTAGCACTTCAGCTGACAAGCACAAGAGTAAAGTACTGTGGACCCAGATGGCATAAAATTAACCCTGGTTCTATCTGGCTTTCGCTGAAGGAGATTTATTCCCCTTCTTTGCAGGAAGATAATTTAGAAGACAGTTTAAAATTGTTTATGAGAGTCTCCTCAATTCAATTTCTGATCAGTGTCTGTATAGTGGAAATAATGAATAATCAGGGTTCAGCAAAAACTTGAGTTCTGTATTTAGCACTACAAACATACATTTTGAGTTGCATTTCTCCACCTCTCTTGTTGCTAAAATAATGTGAAAAAAACTGAGTTTGAACCTTCATAATTCTATTCATAATTCCATTGCTTACATGGCTGCACTTTTGGCCACAAGACTGATGCTACAACAAGCCAATGGATTTTGAAACAAGCTTCTGTAAAAAAAAAACGAGCAAGTCTCTGGATGACTTCTGCCTCCTCTGCTGTGGAAGTGGTGGGTGAAGCAGTGGATCACAAGAAGAAGAGGTGGTTTTGAGGCTGTAGTGTTATTTTGAGTCGTCTTTGACACTGACAGTATTACAGAACTTAAGTTTCTGTTTGGATCAGGAAGTTACCTGTAAAAAGCATTTTGCAAGTCATGAGAAGATCAGAACATTTGCCTTTGAACCAGAATGTGAACAGCTTTTAGAAAATATAATCACATATAGACAATACGGCTTGTCAAACGAGCAAGAGGAAATGAAACTGCCATCTTCACCCAATTTGTAATGTGCATTGGGTGGACAAGGGGAAATTGTGCTTGGGGTGTTGCCTAAGTTTTGCATGTGAGATTTAATGCTTCTTCATACATTCTACTTGGGAGTCAAATGCATACAACGTGAATGCTCTTGCTCAGGGGTAACCAAGATCCAAGTAGAGAATGAATATAAAAGAAAATTCAGAAGGCATAAGAAAATTCCTACATCAACACACTTAGTAATTCACTTCAGAAAAAGCAGTCTCTTGCAGTAGAGGGCACCTATCCGTTGCAGCTTTTCAAAAGAGCTATCCTTGAGAATACTCAGAGTAACTGCAAACCCCAAATCTTGTCTAGAAAAGTCATGCATCCTGCCAAATTTGGAGGCACCACTCCAGCACATTTGCTTACTGTGTGGAATTAGGAGAGTTCAAACTCAGGGCTTTTCCACATTATTTTTGCATAACCCACATTTAGAGTTGATTTTCCTGCTTTTGAACTAGTGTCATTCAAGTAGACGGCTGATCCATTTGCAGAAGAAGAAAATGTAGAAACACAGAATTATGTGTTTAAAGGTTGGAAAAGACCTTTAAAAACATCAAGTCCAATCCCATACTACCCTCCTGCACTAAATCCACTATTAGACCCACCACTAAACCGTGTTCCCTAGCATCACATCTATGCGGCTGTTGAACACATAAAGGGGTGGCAACTCAACCCCCTCCCTGGGCAGCTTGTTCCAAGGCCTGGCAACCCTTTCAGTGAAAATTTTTTTTCCTAGTAATATAACAGAACTAAATCCATGTCCTCAGGAAAAACTGTCTGTACCAGCTTTAGATGCCAAAATAAAAGGTAGTTCTGACAGACTTACATTACACTAGCATATAGAAGAAAAACCACCCATGCCCAGGCTGTGGTTTCTTCTCAGCTACTGCAAAACTCTTCTTTAAGAATAAATGCACACAAAGGGCTTCCCCCTGAACGGGATCTGCACAACTGCATCTTCTGACCCTGTGCGAAACTGAGACCTCAGCTTGCGAAAAATCTGAACAGCTTATCATAGCTGAGACAGACTCCCTGAACTACAGGACCTGCTTTTCATCAGCGAGGCCATTGTTTGCCTCCTGAATGTTTCGATCAGCCCGCTGGCAGATTGTGCTCCCGCACAAGCCTGCATGGTCAGCCCTGTTGTGGCTTCCAGCATTGTTTGGCAGCATCACATCAGAAGCGAGACCAAGATAAATGGAAGAGTGAAGGCTGTATTTACACAGCATTTAAACACACCGTACGCTGGAGATTAAAGGGCTTGCTGATGGGTGACACCGCAGGTTTCAATAGGGAGCACGTCTAGTAGAGCCCGCATGTCTCATTTAGGTCACGCAGCTCCCATGCCTTTACCTAAGAGTCGTTGTTTTGTCTGAAAAACAGGGGATTTGTGAGTAAAATCCAGGCAATGGTGAAGTTTGATCCCTGATCAAACAGCAAAGCAGAAACATCGCGCTCCCAGGAATGTTCTTCGACTATTGAAAGATCATTCAAATCTCAACAGAAAATAAATACGAAGAGGAACATGTATGGGAATCACAGATCCAGCAAAAAAAGTTAGTTTAAAAATGCCTGCTTCTGCTTCATAAGCAAAAAATGTGCCACAAGAGCAGAAGTATTAAGTTAGGTTTTCATCACTTGCCATTCAAATAACATCTCTGTTTGGCATATCCTTAGACATCAGCCTTACTCTTCACAGGAGGTTAATATTAAAGCTGGAAGAACACGAAGCTACAAGAAGTACCAGCAACAAAGCAGATTTTCACTGAGATGGACCTTTTTCCAAAGTCACATGATGCTGAGAACCCTGGAGTAAACTCATGACATTTTGAAGACTGTTAATTCCTTTGTATTGTAGGACCACTTTGGAATTGTATGTTAAACACTGGCATAGGGAAGCTACCAAGAGATATTAACAAGATAAGTCGTTAACGACAACATTTACTCTGCAGGTGTAAAGAAATCACCACACTTGATACGTCTCCCTTCAAGAGCTCCTTTGATTCTGTCGTGAGTCACTGGTGTAGAGTACTGGTGTACAGTATGAGCAGCAGTAAGCACAGGGGTGTAAAACAATAAACACATTTTCGTTGTGAAAGATCATTTTTACTTGTGCTTTTTGGCTGGTGAATAAAATATTTACAACACTGAGGCTGTCAAAATCTTGCTGTTACTGCTCCATGAGTGCAAGGGATGAAAGGACTGGTGATGTTACCACTACGCATTAAATGCAGAAAGGGACATGGGCATGTGCATCTGCAATACAGTAGCATCTAAGCACCCTGAAGTGCTGAGTTCTTCCACTGTAGCACGGGAATCACTGCCTGGCAGGTCCATAGAGGTTTGTGTGAGCTCCAGCCATAGCTGTGCTTTGTTATTTTATTCTCAAAGCCATTTCTGATCCTTGGAGGATCCAGTCCTGGTAAGACTGCATCCTTGGAATGATAGGAGGGAGGGCTACAGAGAAGTACAACTACTCTCAGTTGGAGGATGGAGCCAGTCTCTTCTGAACGTCATCTAGTGATAGGACAAGGGGCAATAGTTGTAAGCTGGAACACAGGAGGTTCTCACATATATGGAGATGTTTAAGACCTGCCTGGATATGTTCCTGTGCGACTTGGTCTAGGTGATCCTGCTGTGGCAGGGGGATTGGACTAGATGATCTTTTGAGGTCCCTTCCAATCCCTAATGATTCTATGATTCTATGATTCTATGATGTGCTGGGGGTTACAGCCCCTTGAGCTCCTGCTGTTCCTCTCCACTCATGAAACCATGCCTCCCTTGCTGTAGTGCAAAATAATTCAACAGAAATAAAATACTTAAACCAGATGAAATTTAAATAGTATAAAATTGTGACATGTGAGACAAAACTGCTGAATGAGTAAAAGAAGATGCATGAGAGATTTCATATCAGTTTTCCCATCTCAAAAGACTTGTCTGACCCATCTAACATTCTTCAGGCTTTAATTATTAAAAGCAGGGAGAAAGTTAGGATTTTGGCACAGGATAAATATTCCAGACTTGAAGAGGAGATGTTGCTTTAATGACCTGGACACTATCCAGGAAGTACGCAAAGGCTAGCAGGCACTTCTGACAGCTCATATATCTGATAAAAAAGAGCATTCTGGCCAATTAAAGAACTGGGGTAGAAATAATGGTTTGTCACCAAGTGTGTAACTGAGGCCAATTGGTCCAGATTAACCAATGGGTTATCCTTTGTAAGGGAATTTAAAGGTCACAATGAGCTGTCTTGGTGGGTAAAAGATAAAAATGTTAAATTAATATGATGGCAAAAGATTTTCAAATGTGAGACGTGGAGATAGAAATTAGATTTGCAAATCATGCAAAATCACCTGAAGTGGACTAAGCAAATTGCACTTATGGCAGAAGGTCATTAAGAAAAAAGTGTGAATAAAAGCATGAATTTCTATCTACTGCAGAAAGCAGGAGCTTTCTTTAAGTGTTCATGGGCAAATGTACTCTTCAAGGACTTTATTAGAAACTAACAGCTGGGTACTCTTGGGGGGAAGTGAGGTAGGCGTGCTTTGGGCTAATGTAGTTTCCCCTCTCTAAATTAAAACAACTGGTTATATCATTGATAGATGACATGTGATACAACTGAACCACCATTAAGAGATTTTCTCTAACCTGGCTGTAAATATTATCACTTCTGTGCTGCAGAGTGTACAAGGGACAAATCCCAACAAAAAGGATTTTTCCAGCATGTCTTTCTCTAAAACTTTCTATTCCACAGATTGGTAAAGTTTGACATTGACTGAACAAAGACTATTATAAACTTCAGGGTCCCCATAAGATCTATGGAAGCTCTAGGATGTCTATGGGGATGGAGCTTCAGTGCCTTTAGATTGACTCTGTCAGCCTGTGACAAAGCAGAGTCCCTACAGTTATGTTGCCTGAGCATTGCAAACTACAACCTGACACCTTGGGAGACAGAACTGAACCCAAATGCTTGTACCCACAAGTCTTCAAAAGTGCTGGAAAGTGATACCAGTTCCTCACTCCCTTCTCTTGTCCTTCTCTTTGTTCAGTCCTGATGTTGCTGGAGTTGTGAGTGGCCACTAACAGGCTAAAAGAAGCTTAAACTGTGAATGACTGTCTGGCTTCCCAAATGCAAGAGAGGCTTTTTAAGCACAGTGTGATACCTAATTGAGAGCCAAAGCCTCTCCAAACTTAAGTCTCCCCAAGGGACCACTGTTAAGACATGCTACCCCATGCATAAGGCATGTGGAGGCAATCTCACAGCTCTGGCTCTTATCTAGCAGCAGTGGGGGCTCTCATCAAAGCACCCAGCCAAGAGGCTACTGCTCATTGTGGGCTAGCCAGCCGCTCCTCATGAGCACCTCTGTCCCATCCCTCTCCAGAAGGCCCTGCTGTGCTATTAACACCAGAGAGTGCCTTCTGATTTCATGTGCATAAATGTCAGCAGCTGTACCCAAATGACTGTATTTGCTGCTACCTGGAGAAAAGATTCCCCAAACAAGGCAGTAAATATCCACTGGCAAGAAGAGGAGCAGTGACAGATTCAGCGCAGAAACAAAGAGCAGGACCAAGGAAGCTGCAGCTAGCAGCTCCTTCTTTCCTGACACTGTGCAAATATCTGGTTTTTAGCCCCTTTCTTCCAGCTCCAGATCTGACTGCACGTGCAGACTGCTGTTCTAGTGGGATGAAACACCAGTGTCCCAAGAGTGCTCCATCACTTTCACAAAGCACTGAGCGCCATTCCTGCACAGAACATTGAGATACTGTTGCCAGTCTGTGAGACTCCAGAACTTCAGAAATGGCTTGTTACAGGGGTATAACCAGTGGTCATAAACAGTATTTATGGTTTTTTATGTGACTACCTGAAACACCCAAAACACGCATAAAGTAGCTATTTGTTTCTCCGACGAGCTTTTAAAACGCTTGTTCTTCCATGGATTACCTCTGCGAGTGAATGAACTCAAACCATCAAACAGCAGATTCTGAGTCAAATTTTCAATGGATATAAAAAGCAACGTGGCCATCCCTAGGAAAGTGTGCATTTCACACGAGGCAAACGCATGCAAATGAAGATATCCCAGCATAATGGCCAGAGAGCCTTGATGAAAGGTATTTTATTGACACTGAAGTAACCTTGTTGAATTGCAAATTGTGGCTTCATTTCCTCTTCTGTAACCAGTGCAAGAGCAAAGAAAGGATCTGATTTCCTGGAAGCAGGTTTGTCTTATCTGTTAATATATAGACCCACCTTTTACATGGGGGGAATATATTTGTATGTCCTTGGTTGGTGTAATTGGAGACAAAAAGGATTTCCAGAGAGAAGGAGCTATTTTAAGGATGAATTCTAGGGAAGCATTCTGACATTTCTTTAAAGAAAATGTAAAACCAAGTCATGTCTAGCCAGAGAATTAACAAATTGCCCTTCTAGTAGAAAGATTTACAGTACTGAAAATTTTAGCACATAGCTTCCTAAAGGTAGTCTGCCTTAAGGGTTTTGTGAGGCAGCAAGGTTGAAGTTAACTTGTCCATGAGATCCCTTAGAGTCACAGAATTGTGTCACCTGAGAAAGGTCTTCAAAATCATAAGGTCCAACTGCCAACCTAATACCATCAAGTCCACCAATAAACCATGTAATGTTGCATCACATCTACATGTCTTTAAAATACCCCCAAGGATGGTGACTCCACCACTTCCCTGGGAAGCCTGTTCCAGTGCTGAACAAGCCTTTCAGTGAAGAAATTTTTCCTACCATCCAATCTGACTGTCTCCCTGCTGTAACTCAAGGACATATTCTCTTGTCTTGTAGCTTGTTCCTTGGGAGGAGAGACCAACTGCCACCTCACAACAACCTCCTTTCAAGGCAGTTCTAGAGAGCAATACTGATGGGAACTTCAGAAATACTGAGCAATGCATGAGCTCAAGTCCCATTTTGAAGGTGACAACTTAGAAACACAAGAGCATGTGGCAGCACATGCTGGCAATGGTGGGGAGAATTCTAATGGCTGCTCCAGCTCAGGCTACCTATTGGTGTATGTAGAGCTATGGTGCAGCTAGCCAGCCCCTCTGACTCTGCTGGTGAGACTGGTGTCAAGACTGTGCTCAGGCATTGCCACTTCAGGGGTTGCTACACCCTACTTAGCTGCACTAAGGTACCGCTGATTCCCAAATTGCCGAAGGTTCCTCAGTCTCACTTTTGGAGCCTCACTTTGGAAGCTTCTGAAACTCCTACCTTCAGTCTCCCGTATGACACTGAGAGAGTGAGGGAGCGGCTGCATATCCCCACGTGAAATACAAATATCCTGATTTTGTATTTGAGATTTCAGTGGGACTGCTGTTCTGCTCACAGACAGCGCTGTCCATTCCAGTGCTAGAGTGAGAAGCATCTCATCTGAAACTCACAGAGCTGGCGAAACCTCCTTCTGAAATCACAGTATTTCTTCCGTGAGGTGCATAATGTGAGGAAATAAAGCTCAGTCCAACTTTTATTGCACCTGGAAAGTAACACGTGAAACTGAAAAAAACACCCTGCATAAACAACAAGCGGAGCCTTCTTGATCCAGTTGACTTCACTGGTTGGTGCCTTGTTTTCTTCCCTTCCCTTAGCTGTCACTTCAGCTCACTCTCTGTAAGCTGCTCAGTCTCATTAAAAGCAACGTGGCGAAACTAGCCACATCATTATCCTCACTTAGATGTAGTTCTTGTAGCCAGCACTTGCCGTTCATAACAACTGCCACTTAGGATTTGTGAACCCCCCGTCAGCACCTACCTGCTGGTTTGTTGGGTTGGGTTTTGTGTGTGTGTGCCTCTTAACTTTGAAATTTCCACGTCTTCAGAACAACTAAAATTCACTAGAACAAACTAATTAATGGATTCCAGTTTTGACAGCTACAAGAAGACAGATGAGAAAGTAACATGCTTCTGGCAGCGTGTTATCAATTGGGAGGCACCAGTGCATCGCCTCTGTGTGGTACAGTGAGCTGGAACCGACACTGACAGATGACACAGCCCTTGACAGTGAAGCCTGTATGAGCTGACAGCTCCACTCGCACTCAGGCAGGTCCATGCCTTGTGCTGGAACTAAAGCAGCCTGATGTGGAGAATACGCTTGCTTTGATCCCCCACAGCTGTACAGTGGACAGGCTGAGCAGCTTTCTCAGGTGGATGGATCTCAGGACCTACTGTACAAGCCACAACTGTGACGAGTGCCAAGATTTGGCCAGTAGAAATAAACTAAACCCATTAACAATCATTGTTATCTTCCAGATGGTGCTTTGCTCTCCTTTGGGAAGCAGGGTGGCTCCCTGAACAGTGGTGTGAGGTGATGGATCAGGGGGTGCCTCTGGTTGGGTTCTCAAGTGTGTCCTAAGGAGCTTGCTTTGAGTGAGCATCTGCCACAGCTGGGCACCCCACGCCTCCCTGTGCCATGCGGGCTCCCCAGTGTGGAAAAGGGCATCTGCCTGCCTTACCTTCACATGAATGTGTCTTCTCTGGGCAGGGTCTTTCACAGAACTCCAGGAGTCTGTGTTTTTGGCCCTCTAGAGGAGTCGAAAATGGACAACAGTTTAAGTTTTGATGGTGCTGGGGGAATTGAGAGAGGATGCAGATGTGCCTGCAAATACAGACAGCGACACAATAGACCTAAATCCCTTTGAAAATGAGGGTAACACATCCAGGGTGCAGATTCTTCACACTACATATTCAAGACATATCTCTACAATCTGCAGGCTGTCTGAGTGTAGAAGCCCTAGTAGCCTTACCTAATCAGGGGACAGGGTGCTAGAGGTACCCGTGTAACAAACTCAACCCTACAGTAGGTATCTTGTCACATAGGATTACTGTGATAGATCCTTCTTCCAGTCCTCCTCCTCTCTTATCGCCCACAGACAAGCTCAGGGAGAGACTAAACGCTTTTAAAGGGAACAGAGGAAGAGAATCAATATTATCTTAAATTTATTAGAGAGAATTGTCTTCACGAAGAAATGGTCTGGTCAAATTAGTTTGGGTCACCCTGGATCTTCGAGAAGCTTCCGTTCCTTCATGTCTAATACTGTAAATTTTTTTCCAGATCACACTGCAGAAGAACTGAGACTCCTGTTAAGGGGAAAGATCCAAGTTTTACGGCTCTAGTGAGGGGATTTATTGCAAGCAACACATCTATCTCCCTTGCTCCTTACAGCTTCATGTGGCCCTTCTGCCTGTTCATTACAGTCTCCTTTGGCCCTCAGGAGCAGCTGCCAGTGCTCCCAGGGCCTGATGCGGGGCGACACAAGCAGTAATACCAGCAGCAGCCAGAGAGGCACTGGGCATACGTGTCTGCGTTCAGCAGCTGTCAACGGGAGCTGTTTGAAAGATGGATGGGGGTTTGTATGGCTTTGGCGGTGCACACGTGCCTCAGAACACAGTGCTTCGCTGGGAGGAACACGATTCCATGAGCTTCTCTGGGATTATTCCCATCCTTAATACCATGATCATGTTTTAGGGACTTTGCTGAATCGGGACCTAAATTTGTGAAGTCTGTGCTGTGCACACATTTCCCTGGATTTCCCCGCACGCGGTCATACAGCAGCTCAGGAGCTTGGTGGTACCATGTAACAAGAGGGAGATGTCACACAGTGTGTTTCTGACTGGTGTAAAGTGCAGGAAGAGAAAGAAGTTCGTTAAAAATCAGTCTATGAAAAGACAACCGGGCAATTTTTTTCAAAGTGCTTTTCTCTGTGAAGCTCTATGAGGACAAAAATTAAGGTTTTTTTCCATACATTGATACTTTTGCTTACTGCTACACATTTATGTGATGCATAAATCATAACTCTGCTGGTAGTCTTCAGAAAAATTTGTTTAATGAGGATCAAGATTAACAGAACTTTCCTTTAAGTCATCAAGAGAGAATTTATATTCCTTTATCCAGGTAGCTTCCGTGCATGATATTCCTCTTCTCTAGAAACCAAACAGAATCCACAGCCTGAATGGTTCCAGCTCCTCAGGTGAATCACATCACTGACACACCAGAAGAGCGAATAATCACGGTCATTGTCTACCCTGTGCCAACAGCATCCTGGGGTGGATCAGAAGCGGGGTGGTTAGCAGATCAAGGGAGGTTCTTTTCCCCCTCTACTCTGCCCTGGTGAGACCACATCTGGAGTATTGTGTCCAGTTCTGGGCTCCTCAGTTCAAGAGGGATGTGGAGCTGCTGGAGGGAGTCCAGCTTATAGAAAAGGTGAGCTAAGGGTATGTGGCCAAAGTTCTTAGTCTCTTATTTTGTAACAGCAAAAACTAATTTTATATAAGCAAATAGAAAAATACCACCAGTGTTCTTAATTTTTAAGTATTAAAAACCCCTCTCTCTGATGATAAAAAATATCCTATGGATACTGCTCCTGATTTCAGAAGTCTTGCACAGAATGGACACACTGTGGGAGATGCTCCATGGTGTTATAACTGGACAATCTTCTACAGAAGTCAACAGAACAGCTCTTTAAAAATCAGGCCCTCGCTTCAATCCCTCTAATATGAAACTGAGCAACAAAGTGACTACTTTTCAGCTTGCACCTTGCAGCAAGAATTATGGGTGTCTGACTATTCAGAACCAAAGGTATTGTCCTTCAGGTGTTTTTCCTTTGAGATGTTTTGCTTCTGTACTGGTTGTGAGAGTCACATCCTCACACACTTATGAAACAAAGCAGGAGCACTGAACAGGCAATTTGTGAACTCTGCCTGTTGAGGTTAGGAGCTGAATCCAAACTCAGACTAGATCCAGATGAAATATTTATGAGTGTACACAGATAGATATTTACACAGAGAGACATGGATATAGACAAATTCAGATTATCTGGTTTTCTCCTGCCTGATCAGACTGTTCCTGGATCGCTCACTTAGATATATTTTAAATGGCTTGCATTTATATTCATGGTGCTGCACATATCTGTGTTCTTGCTGTTTTAGATAGATTTAAAAATATCGTACTGGAATTTTATGGAGACTACTAAAGCTGGATAGCAAACTTTCTCAAACAGAATGAAATAGTTCTATCTACCATCACACAAGGCTATCCAAGATATTCTTTAAGCTCTCTAAACACAACACAGAGCAAGTAGTTCTTCTTCTTTGACAGTTTTGAGCAAGTTCTCTTCAAAGACCTCCATCATTTATCTCAGCAACCCAAGAGTATGTGCAATATTTCTTTTCAGCCTTTTTTTCAAGAAAGTCTAAAGCAGAAGATTCTACAGTGAGACAAATTTTCTGGTGGTGTAAGGGGAAGGTCACTGACCTCATGAAGGCTCCAACAATTCATACTATTAGCATCTGACTCTTCTGGTGTGTTCAGACCATGGAGATTAAAAATACTTCCTTGAAATGTCAGCTACACTATCTTCATGTGTACTGTGATACTATCAGTATGAGAAAACGTGTATGCTACATAAGGAAGAGCAAGTTCACATTTTGTCTGTCTATTTTCACTCATTTTACTCTACCTGGCATTCAGACAGGTAAATTCAATGTCTGTGTCTTGTTTCTGTTCTGGAGCCATCCATTGAAGAGAAATCCACCAAGGCCTGTTGCAAAACAAATTCTCTGGCTCAGAAAGCCCCTGAGATGCAAATCTGTGGTTGCTAGGAGGGTATTTTGGGGAAATACTTGTTTTGTTTTCTCTGTTCTCATAGTTTTATGTAGCCATTTGCCTTTGGATACTGCTGAGAACAAGGTCCTGTGCTAAGTGGATCTCACTTTCATTAGAGTCAAAGAGGGTAGAAGCAGAGGGAACCTCATTCCATTTTAAGTTCTCAAAGCAGTTCATTAATTAGGAATGTCTGCTGATAGTCAGGGTGCATTAGATTCTGATAATGACATTTTGCACTTTTCTAGATGCCCTTGAGTATTGTCCTCAGGAGTAAATGCTTGTATTTCTTCCCCAGATTTATGAAGAGCAATCAGAGAAAGCCTATACAAAATATTCTACTCACAATGTCCTCATGATGTCCCCTGTCCCTGCTTCTTTTTTTCTGGAAAGGACTAGCACTTTGCTTTTTGTCACAAAATCACCCCTGGCATCTGAGAACTGGTTCCGTTCTGGGCGTGAATTTTCTGCTCTAACTCTGGGAATGGGGAATTGATAGGTGTAAGGGCAGCAAGAGTTTTACTTCTTTTAGAGCAATAAGCACTAAATAAGAAAGTAGAAGTGTCTTTTTTTTTTAATAAATGGTGTTTTTTCACAGTAGATGAAGTGAGGAAGAGACTATCCAGTGTCTGAGTAACAGGACTGAGATTCAGGATATGCAGCTTCAGTTTCTGCTCCTCTCCTGTCTGTAGGAATCTGTTCATGCTATTCAATGATGACAACCAGAGAAGAAGTTTTTGTTCCAGGTTATGTACCCCGCTAACTGCTTTCCCACTCCTGGATCATTTTTTAGTTTGGATCATTGTAGATGACTCGTTCACAGAATCACAGAATGTTAGGAATTGAAAGGGACCTTGAAAGAACATCTAGTCCAATTCCACCACCACGGCAGGATCACCTAGATAAAGTCACACAGCAACATGTCCAGGCAGGTGTTAAATGTCTCCAGAGA
>VXBP01007558.1:1252-34734 GCA_013400115.1 Rhinopomastus cyanomelas
TCCTCAGTTCAAGAGGGATGTGGAGCTTCTGGAGAGAGTTCAGCGTAGGGCAACGAAGATGATAAGAGAGGTGGAACACCTCCCTTATGAGGAGAGGTTGAGGGAGCTGGGTCTCTTTAGCTTGGAGAAGAGGAGACTGAGGGGTGACCTCATTAATGTCTACAAATATTTGAGGGGTGGGTGTCACGAGGATGGAACTGGGCTGTTCTCGGTGTCATGTCGTGATAGGACGACAATCAATGGTTGTAAGCTGGAACATAGAAGGTTCCACATCAACCTGAGAAGGAACTTCTTCACGGTGAGGGTGACGGAGCACTGGAACAGGCTGCCCAGGGAGGTTGTGGAGTCTCCCTCACTGGAGATATTCAAGACCCGACTGGATAAGTTCCTGTGTGACTTGGTTTAGGTGATCCTGCTGTTGTAGACGGATTGGACTAGATGATCTTTCGAGGTCCCTTCCAATCCATAATGATTCTATGATTCTATGATTCTAAAATTTTGTCAATAAGTTTTAAGTTAGGCTGTGACAAATAGCAGTTTTCCCTCCTGTACTAAAAACAAAGACCCCCAACTCCTTCTAGCTTGAGCAAGCAGCTTTTCTCCTTAGCTTTCTTATCTTCTCAGCCAAGTTTCCTCAAGCACTTTGAATCTTATCTACCCAGTCTAGCCAGAAAATAAATATGTCTGTAAATAAAGATAACTAACCTAAGTATCTATATTGTTCCAGCTAAAGTCACACTTCAGATACATAGGTATGCTTCGTGTATTTTTACCTATATGCTCCATTTTTAAAAATAGGAAAGGCTTTAATGAACACCAGCAAGTATCTTCACACTGGTATTCTCTTTTCCCTTTAACATTTATTCTTCAGAATTTATATTCTTAGGTACTTTGAGCCTGAACACTCAGCCTGGAAGCTGACAAGAAGGCTTATAAAAAAAAAAAATTAGGTTTTTGAAAATGTGTGTGAAAAATGGGTAAGAACAATTATTCCACAAGTTATGCCTGTTATAATGATCCAGCGGTTGATACAGATTAGAAATGTCCTCACTTCATAAACTTTGTGAAAGTTTCTAGCTTTTATTTTTAACTGGCTAATATTTATATTGGTATAATCTCTTTCACATCTTGATAATTTCTTATTGCCCTTTGTTGGTGCTCTTTCTGGGGTCTGTATTTTGCACCAGTTCTCTAACCCATGATTGATGGTTATGACCACCTGATGGAGCTGCAGTTCAGCTGACTCTCTGATAAAGATGCAAGATCAAGCTTGGGTTGGGCCAGCAACTTGCAACTGCTATTACACAGAAAAACTTGTTATGATATACATAAGGGGCAGTTCTTGATTTTAACAGAAAACTGCACTTTATATCTGCAAGAAGAATAAGAATTTCCCCACATTGTGAGATTTCTACCACGTACTTTTTTTAAATGTCTTAATAGAATCTTCATATGATACCAAATTCTTCACACAAGTTCTACTCAGGCTACTTAGAAACATGTGATCAGCATCATACAAATGTCTTGTAACCTACTAGAATTTCAACACGACTTTTCATAGGAATTACCTAAAAGAGATCTGAAATTTTCTGAAACTGACCAAGGATGATCTATGAGGTCTCTTCCGACCTTGGTAATACTGTGATACCGTGATACTGTGATATTTCCAATTAAGATTAGAAGATAGACATATCTTTGAGTCTCTAAATAGCTGAAGAACCAGATTAGACACTTGCTAACAAGTTCAACATTTATAAGTCCTTGGTAAAATACAATACACCATTTTCTTTTTTAAATTAAAAAACAAGTACAAATGTATCCATACCTATAGAAGAACAACAAAGTAATTAACTCAGTTACAAGCAATGAATGTCTTGTGGCTGAATGCTTATCAGTTGTCTCCCAGATGAACTGCAGTTCTTAAAACACTGGAAGTACAGGGTCTGGTTCTGATATCACTGTACCATTTTTTAAAATAAGAAATTACTTTCCACTTGAAAATGTGTAAAGTTATTCTTTCAGTTCACAAGATTTCTTAAAAAAGTATTTTTATTTGTATGCTCTTAGGAATAAGAGTAAGTCTGTTAAATATATAGTTTGATTCTATTTTAATGCCCTCTACTAAAAACCAGAATTGCCTTGAAAAAGCAATAATAAAAAGAAATTCTATATTAAATTAATGGAAATCAGTTAAAGGTGTAAAGATACAACATGGTGACATTGCTTTAAACGCTCATTGCATTTTTTCATTGAGGAGACCAGAATTCGCATTCATTTATTCTAACAAAATAGGTTCTCCACTCTGAACTATTTTCCTAAAACAGCAATTCATGCTTTAGCCATTTTAAAGTTACAATTTTACACAGTTTATGAGGAATTCCTGTTTGCAAAAAAAGAGGTTTTGTTTATTTGCTTTAGAAGATCTGTATCATTAGTTGTAAATGCTATCAACAAAATTAGCCATCTCTCAAAGAAAATTTTCTTACTTGGATCAGATCAAGTTTCATTATGCTTGTGTATGTTTTATAAATACAAAGTAAAATTCATCACCTCTGTTCTGTTTATATGCCTCTCAACAGGAATTGTTCCCTTTAGCACTTATACTGACTTTCAATCAGCTGTCCCTGTTGTAAAGATCTGTCTTTTGTCCACATCTGCTAGAGCATATGAACTGATTGTCATTATCAGCAAGTTTGTGGGGTGAAACAACAGCCTGACACCGTGTCCCACTCTACAGAGCAAACTCTCTACAAACCCTCTATTAAATAAATGCTCATTACAGTGTTAGCTCTGATATGCTGACAGTCCATTTCCCAGCTTCTTGTCCACCAGCTGAAAGAACAGAAAATAACAGCCTTGCCCACTGGTTAAAATAAAGGAGATCTGCCTGGTACACGAAAGGTTTGTACTGCGCAGGATCTCCAAGTGAGACCACAGGACAGTAACCAGATAACGTGTGTTCTTGAACTTTTGCAGTCTATTTAATTCACGAAGCAGAAACATCTGCTTTCTCCTTCTGGGAAAAAAAAAATGCTGTCCTGGGTCAATTGTCAAACCATAACAAACGCTTATCTTAGACTGATCATGCTTGAGATTGGTTTCAACTTGGTAACATTAGTCAGACCTTAACTCCATGGGCAAACCTACCGAGTGAGTTTCACTCTTTTCTGAAATTTCATTAGGACGGAAATTTGACTGGATTTCAATCCAATTCTGCAGACTTATGTCTAGTAAACCTGCTTCCCCCAAACTATGTTTTCTTCTTGCCAGCATTTCTTTTTTTTCTGCAAGGTCATGCCCTGTTGTTAAATAAGAATGATTGGTTCATCTTTTCCATCACTGCTGCATCACAAATAATACGGAGAGAAGCCTAAGAGAAGAGGGACAATTACCACTATTGAGATTCATATTTGCAGGTTAAGATCAGAATCTATTACTATCTAGACACTGAGAATGCTTTTGAAATCTTCTGGAAGAAGTGCAGTACCTCTATGCTTGGCTGCAGCTATGAATTTTAGAGCCCTCCTGAGCCTAACTGTGGTAGGTTTTTGGGGTTTTTTTTTTTGTTTGTTTGTAGATATTTTATATCCTACGTATATCAAGATTGGAAATCATGCTTGGTGTTCGTGAATTTAACATCTGCTACTCTTCTTTTACTTATGCTTATCACCTATTTGCTAGCAATGTCCAATCTGAATTTGTGATCTAGAAGGGTATAAAAAGCAATCAGCTAACACAATATTGCATTACATGCTCTACATCTTCTGCTAGTGATATTTGCCAGTCAAGACACCCTGAAATCACCAACTTTTTAGTTTCTGAGAAGTATGACATCTGTTAGAGCATCTGTTCATACTAGGGCACTATCAGCTAAGCATGTGGAAGCCAAAAAGGTTCTTGAAGTAATTTATGGTGCTTTTACATCTTCTGAGCAATGGATGAGTTCTCCTATTTGAAAACAAATTCTCTGTGGTGACATGATAAAGTTCTTGATCAAGAAAGATGATATTGAGTTAAATTACGGTAGACTTTCCCTGTCCTTGGATATTATGTGGACATAGTAACTGTGTTATGACTTCGCTAGACTCTGAATTGAACAGAATACATGAATTCCTGGCTTCTACGGATGTACTTCTCAACTATTGCACTAAATACCTGATACTGTTACTAATTTCTGGAAGCCCCATAGAGGGGAAATAAAGCAATGAGACTTTCTGCCATTCAAAGTAGAATTTGTACCATTCAGATGTTGTGGGATTGAGGCAGCTAAAAGCAGAATTAAGGCAAGTGAAATCTAGCTAAATCCTGTCTGCACAATAAACTCATCTAAGTCACAAAAACCCATGAACCGTCTAATGACTCACGGTGTTTCAGATCAGTTACTTTATTGTTGTGCTGTCTCAAGGCACATCAAGGACAGGAGGGTCATCAGGGACAGTCAGCATGACTTCACCAAAGGGAGGTCATGCTTGACCAACCTGACAGCCTTTGATGAGGGCATAACCAGGTGGATAGATGATGGCAGAGCTGTTGATGTGGTCTATCTTGACTTCAGTAAGGTATTTGATACAGTCTTCCACAGCATCCTCACAGCCAAACTGAGGCAGTGTGGACTGGATGATTGAGTAGCAAGGTCTATTGTGAACTAGTAGGTCAAGGAGCAATGGGTTTGAACTGGAACATAGGAGATTCCACACAAATATGAGAAGGAGCTTCTTCACGGTGAGGGTGATGGAGGACTGGAAGGAGCTGCCCAGGGAGATTGTGGAGTCTCTTTCTCTGGAGATGTTTAAAACCCACCTGGATATGTTCCTGTGCGACTTGGTGTAGGTGATCCTGCTGTGGTGGGGGGATTGGACTAGATGATCTTTCGAGGTCCTTTCCAATCCCTAATGTTCTATGATTCTGTGATTCTCCAATACCAAACACTAGGACTTATTTTATACAACAGAATTTGCTGTGGAAATAGTAAATACTTTCTTTCCAGTGGAGAGAGGAGATAAGTAGCAATTTAAGTTATTGATTTATTATTGTGCTCTGCAGGACTCAGGGATTTTAATGGGAAGTATTTGGAAATGTTACAAAATTTTGTTACTGCAGAGGTTTATAAAGGAATTGGGAGAAGCTAATTTGTTTCCCTTCACCACCACATATGTTCTGGTGTTACGAGAGCATGTTGTCTGGTGCATGTAGGCATCCTTCCCAGGAGTAGCAGCACACACCCTGTTTTGACTCTATTAGGGAATTGATTCAGAGGCCACATGCACAGTGACCTTTAAACCCAAAAGTATTCCTGAAGCACACTGCATAAACACAAATGTACATGTCAATCCAGATGCACATCTAGATGCTGATTCACAGTAAATCCATTCTCAACCAGATACAGAAAATATTTACACTACATTGTAATTGTTTTTTTTCAGAAATTGAAGTTACTGAGATGCCCAGATACTACGAAATCACAATATACCACAGAGTACGCAGACAGCCATAAAACATGTAAAGTGCACGTAAAGCACAGAAATGTCTACCTCCAACTCATCATTTATATCAAACAGCCTCCTACTTTCCCATACCTAATGAATACAAAGGTTTAGTCAAAACCTCCCACTATATCTTCCCTAAATCTCTGTGTGTACTATAATGAATTATTTCTCAGGCTTCACTGTCTTTGAGAGATGCTCTTAAAATTTCAGTCATAAAGATTTATAAGGATCACAGACTTTGCTTAAAGTACATGATAAGGACAAGCCCATAAACAAAGAGTCAACCAAACCATCTGATTATAGTTTTTTCCAAGTGTTTTTTTTTTCTTTAAACTGCATAAGAACACAAGTCTGAAATTGTGAGAGCATTGCCTTAAAAAAATCTATGTATGCTACTTTAAGCTTGACATTTTCTGGTAATTCAGCAACAATCTCCTACTGTATCATTTAATGCAGGGGTCCTCAAACTTTTTAACAGAGGGCCAGGTTATGTCCCTCAGACTGTGTCGGGGGTTGGGCTGTAGTTTGTCCTGCCTGGGAACAGGAGGGAGTGACAGCAAGCCGCACGCCTCAGCCTGGCCGCGCAATTGGCAGGAAAAAGCAAACCGCAGCTGCTTGGCTTGGGGGGGGCTTGTGGGGGGGTAAATATCGGCAAGCCGGTTTGGACACCCCGGGGAGCCGTATCTGGTCCGTGGGCCGGGGTTTGAGGACCTCTGATTTAATGCAAGCAGGATTTAAAATATGTTTTGGATGTTGTATCTACACCTGTAATCAGTTACATAGATATTAATGCATTAGGTAACTTAAAAGTGCAATGTGCAAATTATGAGAGTACCTGCTATGGTTTCCTTTTATACCATGTGCCTGCCTAAAGCTACAGGAATTGCTAACCTAAGTTAAAATTTCACACGGCGTTCCCCTGATTTTGTTGTGCTTAGGTACTGCAACATCTTGAGATAGGTAATGTAATTTCCATAATTAAGTTTAAAAATCTGCAAATACTGAAATGAAATGTGGCAATACTAATATTAGTTTGTAAATATGTAACTCGGTTGTGCATTGTCAGTGAACAACTGAACAGACCAGGCATACCAATCTGCATTTAAATAATCACAGAATCACAGAACATTGGGGATTGGAAGGGACCTCGAAAGATTTACCCCTTGTCCTATCACTAGATGACATTGAGAAGAGCCTGGCCTCATCCTCCTGACACTCACCTCTCACATATTTATAGATATTAATGAGGTCACCCCTCAGTCTCCTCTCTCCAAGCTAAAGAGACCCAGCTCTCTCAGCCTTTCCTCATAAGGGAAGTGTTCGACTTCCTTCATCATCCTTGTTGCTCTGCACCGGATTCCCTCCAGCAGATCCAGGTCCTTCTTGAACTGAGAGACCCAGAACTGGACACAATAGTCCAGATGTGGTCTCATCAGTACAGAGCACAGGGGGAGAAAAACCTCTCTTGATCTGCTAACGTCTTCTAATCCACACCAGGATGATGTTGGCCCTTTTGGCCACAAGAGCACGTTGCTGGCTCATGCGCATCCTGCTGTCCACCAAGACCCCTAGGTCCCTTTCTACTACACTGCTTTCCAAAAGGTCAGGCTCCAGCCTATACTGGTACCTGATGTTGTTCTTGCCCAGATGCAAGACTCTACATTTGTCTTTGTTAAAGTTCATTAAATTTCTCTGTGTCCAGCTCTCTAGCCTGTGCAGGTCTTGCTGAATGGCAGCACAGTCTGCTGGGGTGTCTACAGTATCTGGGAATGATGAGATAGATAACTGTGTTACATATAAAATTACAATAAAATAGATCAATATTTAAATGTTCTATATTACTATATTACTTTATTAATAAATTAAAACACATGTATTTAATGTGAGTTACAGTAAAATTCAGAATAGCACATCCATTTGATCTTAATATCAATAAAAGATGTAATATCAGGTCATTTGGGACGGCAGTTTTTGCAGCCTAAATTTAGAAATATCTTCTGCATGCTCTGTTCAAAATTTCACTCTTGAGACTAAATCAAAACCAGTGAATTTGTCATGGCTGTAAAGCCTCTATTCAAGAAGAAAAAAATGAAGCCATTAGAATATGCCAATAATATAAAACTACACTTAAATTGTTTAAGTCTTGCATTTAATTTATCCTCTGAATCCAACTCTAACATGGATTCTGTTATCTGCTTTGTTAGTGACACTACAAAATTTTGAATGTAGAAAAAGCCAGTATAAGCACTATCCTCCTAGAACTAGAGAAGAGGTAGTCAGCTTTGATCAGAATAAACATCCCAATAATTTAAACATATTAGTTTTTAATATTCGGGGAAAAAATCTTAATATTCAGAAGAAATGCCACAATAAACAACACATTAAAGATTCAAATGAACAGCAAAAACGGCAAAGGCTATCTCCATTGTTATTGCCAGCTTTTGAAGCCCAGAAATAATAGCTTCTTAACTGGCTCTAAAGATTTTCATAGTTTACTGAGATATTTTATTCAGTGACTCATGGCACTAGAGAGAGAGTGTAAAGAAAAGTGGTCCTTCAGCAAGTTTGGCTCCATATCAGAGCTCTTTGCACATACTTGTACTTTATTTTGGTTTACTAAACTGGTACTGCAACTTTCTGGTTATCTAGCTGCAAATCAGAGCATCCAAAGCAGAAAAAACTGATTTTTTGCTTTAAAAAAAAAAACCAAGGAGCTAAGAAAGCAAAAAAGCTTGAAGAACCACAAAAAGGAAAAACTGCAGAAAAATTGTGTTTCCTACAAGGAAAACTAAGGTTGATATTTATTTACATCAGTCAAAAAATGCTCCCTATCTGCTACAACCAAAGATTTCTCGGGGCTAAGTTTGGGTTTTTTGTTCTATACTTTGTTCATTCATTTTTAATGCTAGGAGAGATGTTTGAATAGATAAATTCTGTAAAAAGCCAAATTCAATATCTACTCAATTTCATTAACATTTTTATATCATCGGGGAAAGACACTGTCTTTTATATGAAGGCACATAAATACTCCCATGATAAAAATGGTGATATGTGGTAGATGTCAACAAAATTCATCCTTTTAACTACTGGTGAATAAATGCTATCCTTTCACTGCAAGCTAATTGTAGTTTACTCTGTATGAGAGATTAGCACTGGTTTATCAAGAGTCAGAATACTTGCAACTAACATTTGACTCAAATCCTGCAGCTGCTGATCAGGTAATTGACCAGAAAGCTGCAAGACTGCCAAATCTGAGTACCTTATTTTCTGTTGATGCTTCAAGTAACTCAAGCTACAAAGAAGCCTCCTACTGACACTGTACCAAAACTCTTCTTGAATAATAGGGGAGTCAGTTTGGATATGTGATTTTTGTGGGTTTTTTTTAATCAACTGGGGGTAATGCTGTGCTAATAAACTATATAACAACATTGATGCTTAAACCCAGAGCTCTGAGAAGCTGTAATCTAAATCTTCAGTGTAACTCTATGGAAGACTTCACCAATGGCTTGGATATGAAGCTTGAACTAGTGGATAATGAAGGCAATACACATCTTAGGCTGTTAGCATGGCCACTAAATCAAATAATAGAATTTCACCACGTCTACTCAGCATTCATTTGACTACTTACTAGTCTAGCTGTTATGTTCAGTGTGGGGCCTTTCACCATGAGGAAAACACCAATAAGCAAGTGTAAGCTCAGTAGATGGATGTTAACACGGTCACAGCTTGAGTACTCACCTTGTGAGGAGTAATTGGAAGACCAGGGCAGCTTCTGGACCAAAGTAAGCACTCATAGCTGCTTCACACATTTCACAAACATGCAAGACCCCCAAAATGGATTCCCTGACAAGTCTATCAAGTGGCCAACATGAAATGCTTAGAGAAACAGTGATGTAGCAGATAAAAACAACATTTGTGCTATCAAAGTTGTTAAAATATAAGAAAAAGAGATTCAATGTTTGTAATGCTCTCCTTCTACAGTGCATTGCTCTTCCCACATTATTTTACATGTTAACACTGTTTTTCAGACACAAGTTTCAAAGATGTTCAGGCAAACAAAAGAGGAAAATTTTATCCTTAGAGGATCTCAACTTCTCAGAGTACCACAGAGTCTTCAGTTTATGACATAAATCATAAAAACTGATAAAATTAGTAGTTTTAAATTTAAGCAACTAGTTGCAAGATTAATACTGAATATAAAAACCACAGAATCACAGAACATTAGGGATTGGAAGGGACCTCGAAAAATCATCTGATATATATGGAGTTTCCTATGTTCCAGCTTAAACCCATTGCCCATTGTCCTGTCACGAGATGACATTGAGAAGAGCCTGGCTCCATCCTCCTGACAGCGACCCTTGACGTATTTATAGATATTAATGAGATCACCTCTCAATCTCCTCTTTTCCAAGCTAAAGAGACCCGGCTCCCTCAGCCTCTCATAAGGAAGGTGTTTCACTTCCCTCATCATCCTTGTTGCTCTGTGTGGGACTCCCTCCAGCAGCTCCATGTCCTTCTTGAACTGAGGGGTCCAGAAATGGACACAATACTCCAGATGTGGTCTCACCAGGGCAGAATACAGGCAAAGGAGAACTGCTAACCACCCCCCTTCTGATCCACCCCAGGATGATGTTGGCCCTCCTGGCCACAAAAGCACACTGCTGGCTCATGGTCATCCTGCTGTCCTCTAGAACCCCCAGGTCAGTCTCCAGCCTATACTGGTACCTGGGGTTGTTCTTGCCCACATGCAAGACTCTACACTTACCCTTGTTATATGTCATTAAATTTCTCTGTGTCAAGCTCTCCAGCCTGTCCAGGTCTTGCTGGATGGCAGAGGGGGTCTCGGCAACAACACCCAGCTCTATGTCATCAGCAAACTTGCTGAGACTGCTCTCTAATCCCTCATCCAAGCAATTAATGAATAGACTGAATAGTACTGGTCCCAGTACTGACCCTTGGAGAACTCCACTAGATACAGGCCTCCAACTAGANATATATATGGAGTTTCCTATGTTCCAGCTTAAACCCATTGCCCATTGTCCTGTCACGAGATGACATTGAGAAGAGCCTGGCTCCATCCTCCTGACAGCGACCCTTGACGTATTTATAGATATTAATGAGATCACCTCTCAATCTCCTCTTTTCCAAGCTAAAGAGACNCAAATGCCTTACTGAAGTCAACATCATATCCACTGCTCTACCAGCATCTCAACCTTCACTGCTTCAACCAGACCTGCCTTGTTGGTGAGTACAAGATCCAGCAGTGCTCCTCTCCTAGTGGGCTCCTCCATCATTTGCATCAGGAATTTGCCAGCAATGCACTGGAGGAATCTCCTGGACTGTGGGTTGCTTGCTGAGTAGGTCTTCCAGCAAATATCTCGGTACTTAAAGTCCCCCATGAGAACAAGGGCCTGTAGCTGTGAGGCGCTGTTCTGATAGCCTGTAATATACACCCACAACAGTGTTACCCATGCCAGCCTGTCTTTTCATCTGCACCCACAAACTCTCAACTCTCTCTTCATCTGCCCCTTGACAGAACTCAATACACTTCTGTTGCTCTCTCATGTGAAAAGCCTCCACCCCACCTTGCTCACCTGTCCCTCCTAAAAAGGACATAGCCATCCATGACCACATTCCAGTCATGCAAGTTGTCCCACCAGGTCTCTGTAATCGCCACCAGACCATAACCACCTGACTGGACACAGATTTTTAACTCCTCCTGCTTATTCCCCATGCTGCATGCATTGGTGTACAGCACTTCAGGGAGCAAGCTGAGCGCTTCAATTTCACTGTAGGACAGTGGGAGGCCTCATGTTCTTCATCAAGGCCAGAGCTCTGTCCCACTGGTGAACACGCATCCACTATTCCACCCTTCGAATCCAGTTTAAAGCTCGCTGAATGAGCCCTGACAATTCCTGCTCCAGAACATTTTTCCTCTCTGAGATAAACCTCTCCCATGTTCACCTGTCAGATCTGCTGCCTTGTATAACCAGCCATTACAACAGAACCCAAAGCCCTGCCTGTAACACCAGTCTCGTAGCCAGGCATTAATGGACTGGGTTCTTCTATTCCAGCCTGTGTCCTCACCCTAAAATGAAAGTAATGAAGAAAATACAGTTTGTGCCACAGACTCTTTTACCAAATGTCCCGAGGGCTCGTAGTCTTAGGCCATGGAATACAGCTTCCTCCCCACCTGTCTGGAAGATCAGCAGTGGATTATAGTCAGCTGATTTCACCAGGGTAGGGCGCATCCTAGTCATATCCCTGATTCAGGCTCCAGGTAGACTGCAGACTTCCTTATGATAAGGGTCAGCTTTGCATATTGGGCCCTCAGTACCTTTCAGGAGCAAGTCTCCAGTAACTACGACCCTTCTCTTCTTCTTTGTGGAGGTGTTTGTCATATTACTGGATGACTTCCCAGATTTATGTGACCTTGCTAGAACTTCCGGTATGGGTTGCCTGTCCTCTGTATGCTTATTAGAATGGCTGTCTTCCAGTAGATGCTTATATCTATTACTCAGTGGCAACTAGGGAGGTGAGGCAGGCAAGGTGTGCTTACCTTCTGCCACAGCCCTGCACTTGGCTTCCCTCACCCCTTCTACTTGGGCTTCTGTGCTCCATCTGAGAACTACAGGATACAGGGGCCACCTGACTCTCGCTCTTATTTGGCTCTTGTCCAGACTGCAGAGCCTAGCACCGCCACTCTACCTCTATTTTAGCCTCTCCTAAATTCTCTCGAGCCTTTCTAGTTCCGCTTGCAGCTTTTCAACCTCATCTTACAGCTGTGACATTCAATTAAGCAGATAATCTACCTGCTGACACTATACACAGCCAGGAAAACATAAGCAAGTGTTGCATTCCTGGCTAGTGCTTTCACTGCTACGTGGGGTCTCAAAAAAACCCCACACGTAAAAAACCCGCCACACGTAAAACAAGTTCAGTGATCCACTGCAGCAGAGGCTGTTGCAGACCAGGACTGCAAATAAATAATTCTATAATAATTTCACTTCTATATAAAACAGAAATTACAATTTGAATGCTTATGTAAATCTGATTTTTTTCATTCAATTGTAATCCCAACTTTCATATGCAGTAAATCTCACAATGCACTAACCATTCTAATATGTTTTACCTGATCCTATTAAGTCTATCAATTTTGCTCTTAAAAAAGTAGACTAAAATTGGACATAGCATTCCAAATGAATACTTTCTACTATAGTCCTTTCACTTTTTGGAGGGGGTTTAAAACCTCCTCTTAGCACATCTAAGAATCCTACTTGCTTTGCCAACTCCTGTTGCTGGATGTAGTTAATGTTCAGACCAAGCTGTGATATTTGCATTGTAGAAAACAGTGACTCTGTCTGTAAGTATTGTAATTATATCATCAGTATCATCACAAAGAGTGATACATGTTTAACAGTGGATGTAAACACATAAACATATTAGTTTGTTGAACACATTTAATGCATTAAAGTCCTGGTGTGCTCACAGCTCTGCTGAGTTTCAGATATCTTCTTTTATATCTAGTTTAAGCACAGACAGGTTGACAGCGACCTTCTGCCTTTCACATAAATTGAAACCAGTATTTTTAAAATTCTGTCATTCTTGTTAACTGCAGGGGTTTTTTTAAAAGAAGTGCAAAGCAAATGGCAGAGGAAGTACTTTATTTGCTCTTCTGAGACATTTGCATTAATGTGCCTGACAAAAACTCTGTCTGATCAAGGTATTGAGAAACAGAAAGTTTACAGTTATGAAATACTTTCTAATACAGTGGTTCACTAACAGTTTTTTCTGTACAACTATTTATTAGTATTTTGAACCTCATACACTGTGTATAGAGGTCATAATATGCATAAATATATTATCCTTTCTTTGGTGGGTTTTAGATGCTTAGGTAGTACAGAGTCAACTTAATTTTATGCCCCAATGTAGTGACTAATAAATTATTTGCACAAGTTTCTTTCTGTCAAAACCAAGAAAACTAACAAGCTCGGAAGAAACAGTTATGTCAGGTGGAATTTAGTGCCTTATGCATACATGTGCAAATATAATTATGTGACATGATGAAAAGATTTTACATGACTAAATATTACAGACATCATTTTATACAAATCTGAAGTTTATTATAGGTTAGCAAAGGCCAAACATTGATCTATTTGCTTTGTTTGTGTAACATCTGTAAGACGTCTTCTAAATCTGTACTAGTTCATTCATAAGTCAATGCCATATCTACATACATTATTCAAACTATATGTCCTATCCAGTACATGGGCAATTCTGTTAGCGAGGCTTGTTGCAATCCATACTTTGGTATATTTAGTGTAATTGTAGAAAAGTAATGCCAAATTTTAGGAACTCTACTACTAGTAAGTGAGGAATATCTACTTTGCAAACTACAGCTGTAAGTCTATCTGCTGTGCTAGGCTGTGTACCTTCTGCACTACCACATGCACCACTGCTGCTGTCTGTGATGCAAAATATGTATTTGGAAGTGGTCAAGAACCCTTTTTATGCTTAAAGTGCACCTTTTAGTACGCATATTAAACACAAACTACTGAAATGCTCTATGGTGTGAAGAGATGTCTGATTCACTTCCTTAAAAATCAGCAAGAGTACATATTAATATACATAAAAATTGATACTTCTCTTGGCAAAAGTGTCATTTACAAGGTAAAACTGAGTAGTATGTATTTTAAGAACTATTTTAGTAAATCACAACCAAAATAAACCACTGACTAAAGCAGGTCATCCAAATCCTTACTACATTTTTCAGGCTAGTCTGATATGACCCACTTTCTGTCCCTAAATCAATCTCATGCTGAAGCTGTGGCAGGGATAATTCGTTCAGACATCTGGCTCAGCATAACAAAAAAGTATAAAGGGAATCATGTGGGGAAAGACAAACCATCAAATGCAGATTTAAACTAAGAAAACTCATGTAAGACTTAAATCAGATTATAGACAAGAGGCTATTAGGATAATAGTATCTGCTGCAGACAAATTGAGGAAATTGCAAAATGCTATACTCGTTCTTTAATTTCTTTGTCTGCTACCACTGCTAAGCAGAATAATACTCACAATGAGAATTTTTTAGACGAGCAAACTAGCTTTGAGGAAGATAAATCAAGAGTAAGGAAAAAAAATGTGAAAGTAATATCTAAAATGATGCTAGAGGTAGGTGTGAAACTGTCCATAAGGCTTGTTTGTATTTAATTTTCTTTTGCCACAAAGAGTGAGTCTGAAGCAAATGACATACAGCCATGCCTTATTTAGGGTGCCTTTCCATCAAAGGTGTAATTTTTTCAACCCCTACCTAACTCAGAGGGTTGAGCGCTTTCATTGTCAGAAAAATAAGTTTTAGTGTAGTGCAGGAACTACAAGATGCAGTTATCTTGTACCAAAACCTGTAACATTTTGCCTAAATCAAAAGTGTCAAAGAGCCCTGTTCTACAGAGCTGCTACATCTTGTTTGGAAAATTCCCAGGAGACTTCAAAACAATTCAACAAGACAAGCTAAGTAGTGCAGAATCATGTAAGGATACCTGCATTGGCCTGGAATTGGTTTGAACTTGGTCCTGGGGCACCTGCATCACAGTTAACATATCCTAGGAGACTCAGCTCTTCCAAGAATCTAGTGCCACATGAACCTATCTAAAATAAAGCTGGGATAAAAGAAAAAATATAGAATGATAGAATCATTAGGGATTGCAAGGGACCTCGAAAAATCATCTAGTCTAATCCGCCTGACACAGCAGGATCACCTAGACCAAGTCGCTCAGGAACACATCCAGGCAACACATCCAGTGAAGGAGACTCCACAACTCCACTGGACAGCCTGTTCCAGTGCTCTGTCCCTCTCACCGTGAAGCAGTTCCTTCTGATATTTATGTGGAACCTCCTATGTTCCAGCTTACAACCATTGCCCCTCATCCTATCACTAGATGACATTGAGAAGAGCCTGGCTCCATCCTCCTGACACCTACCTTTCAAATATTTATAGACATTAATGAGATCACCCCTCAGTTTCCTCTTCTCCAAGCTTGAGAGACCCAGCTCCCTCAGCCTCTCCTCAGAAGGGAGGTGCTCCACTTCCTTCATCATCCTTGTTGCTCTACACTGGACTCCTTCCAGCAGCTCCACATCCCTCTTGAACTGAGAGGCCCAGAACTGGACACAATACTCCAGATGTGTGCTCTCTCTCTCTGTCTCTCTCTTTCTCTCTCTCTCTCTCTGCATAATTTCATTTATTCATTGATGTGTTTGAATATGAAGGTGAAGGCAGTGGAAGCTGTGTCAAGAATCCAGAAATTTACATATACTTGAAAGTGCATCAAGTTTTCCAATCACTTCCTCACTTCTTTTCCCCTTTTTGAAAATTTTAACACTAAATGATGTATAAATCCATCATGGGACAGGACTCCAAAGTCTGAGACATTCAACCTCAGCTCAAACTTAAATAAAAAAGGCATTCCTTGTGGGGATTTAAAAATAAATTTTGTATAAATAAAATGACACTCATCCTGGAGCAATTTTATTTTGTTAGCTTTGAATACATCACATGCAATCTAATTTTAGATTTGCAACAGTGTGTGTCTTTTCACTTCAAGAGGCATTCACATCTTGGAAAGCAAATTAAGTTATGCTTGCTTGCCAACCTTCCCACTGTCTTGCCTTGTAAAAAACAAATATGACTGAATACTTTACTAAAAAGGCCTGGTACTTCATCTTTTCACAGAAATACTCTAACAGAATGTTTTTGTTGGTAGACATTTCTTAAGAATGTAAAATGACAAACAAGAAATGAAAAGTAAAAAATATTAATGATATTAATCCACAAACATATCTGCTAAGACAGGACATAAGTACTCAAAACTGTCTGAGAATTGGGATCTTGTTATGACCAAACCACTCAATTAAAATCACTTTATCTTTTCAATGAAAGAAATAGTATTTTACTTATTTACAGATCTCATCTAGTTAAAAAAAAACACAACAAATAAAGAAACAGGAAGGATATACTCTGCAGCAGAGATTCTACTGGAATTCAAGGAGATGAACATAGTGCATCAGGTTGTCCCTCTGCATGGAGGACCTCAGCAGAGCAGATACTAAACCTACAATCTATGAAGGACACTATGCCAGGTGGACGCACTCTGCAGAAAGCTGTGACCCCATGGAGAGCCCACACAAAACCAGGATATTTTTAAATCCCATGACACCATAGAGTCCATGCCTGAAAGATTGCACTCCATGGAAAGCACCAGGTTGGATCAGTTCTTGAAGAACTGGATCTGTGGGAAAGACCCAACGTGTGAAATGTTTGTGAAAGACTGTAGCCAGTGGGAGAGACATCACATTGGAGGAGGGGAAGAGTGTGATGAGAAAGAAGCAGCACAGTGTCATGTACTAACCACAATCCCCATTCTACTTACATCTGCACCACTTTCAGATGGGCGGTAGAAAAGTCAGCCATAAAGTTGTGTCTGGGATGACAGGGCTGGGGGAAGGCTGGTTTAAAGGTTGAGTTTTCTTATTACTTGCTATCATTGTCTGATAATTGCAAAGAAATTAATTTTCTCAAATTTGAGCCTGTTTTGCCCACGATGCTTGGTAATTGCAGAGTCATTTCCTTGTCTTCACCTCAGTTCACAAATTTTTCATTGTATTTTCTTCCCCTGACCTGTTGAGAAGGGGTCAGGCCATGATGCTCACTGTGAAATCCTAGAGACCGTGCATGGCATGCAAAAGAAATACTTTTACAGATGCCTGTCTCAGCAAGTCCCACAAGGAGAGCATGAAAACACAGGAAGGACTCATATATAATGCTCTGCTCTCAGCAGCTTTGGTTTTTAAGGTTATATAATGTATTCCAAACTGATTTCCTTTTCCACCTGTCAATCTCTTTAGGCCTAATTATCACAGAGTAGCTTGGCTTTTTACACATAACAGTAATTTAAAAGCCAAACAGGCAGCAGTAAAGGTATTGGTCAGGGCTCTAATTCCAGATAGTAAGATCTTGTTATCGTTTTGAAAATTACTGAAATTTTCAGAGTTGTGGTTTCATGAAGAAAAATGTGCGTTTCTCTTTAAGAAAACTCTTGGAGTGACCTGTCCTGGGAGAGGCAGGCAAAAGGTGACATTATATAAGAGAAGGCTGACTGAGAAGTCCAACTCTTTTTTCTCTTGGAAAGCAGCTCCAGCATCCCGTGCTGGAGGAGGTCCGTCTCCCCAGCCACTTCCAGATGGGGGACGGAATGTGGCAGGACTGCCATTTCCTCCAGCTGCTGCTGTGGTCCCTCTACCCTCCCAGAGGCAGGGCAGGATGTGGGGAGAGGGGGTCAGCCTCTCAACTGCCCAGGGCTGGGGGCGCCAAAAAGCCAGCCCTGACACAGCCCAGCCTGTCTCTGGCCACCAAATTGGAATGGGAATGACAAGCCCTGGTACCAGCAGAGTCCTCTGTGCCGTGCCTGTGAAAAGCCCTTCCCCTGCTCACGTTCCAAGGTGGTTGGGTGTAGTAAGGCTGTAGCAAGAAACATCCATTGCCAATTAGTCTCTGCATGGAGCAACCTGGAGCTGCATCCAGTGACCCATGATGAGCTAAACAATACTCCCCTTTCCCTTGTAATTGAAGCAGAAGGAAGGGACAGAGAGAGAGAAAGAGAGACGGGAGTGGAACAGAACTCTCTCATCAACATTTGCAGTAAGAGGGAGGCCCCTGCTGATACGGCCATGTGGTTGTGGCCATAGCGTGCCCATTATATGGCTGGCCATGTAGCTGCTGCCATCTTTAAGCCACTGATCAGCAGAAAGAGGAACTGTTTGTGATTTCTGCCACTGAGAAAAGCTGGGGATGCTCGAGTATTGGGGAGAAAAGCTGCCTCAGGAAAGGCATCTGAGAATTCCTTTGTGCTTAGCTGAACTGTCCATTCTGAGACCTTACCAGATACTGCTAACAATGTTTACTGCTATCACAATTAGAGAAACATCTACCCAGATTCATTACTTTTGAGTAAAAAGTGCACCTAAAGGACTGTCAATATCTGAATCAACAGGACCTTTGAAGTTAAAAATACAGTAGCAATGAAACCTGATAGGGTGAAATTGTATGTTTTTTTTATTTTTGACAGAAGTTATAAATGTTGGCTTGACACAGAACCATAATATATATTTGAACTTTTTATATAGAATTTTTAACCTATCTGATGAAGGATTTCCCTTGTTTGGGACCCCTCTACAAGTTAAAGAAGTTATTAACCGAACTAGTGAATTAATCCATCAAAATTTTATGTGTATTTTGAAATCAGAAGAAAGATGGATTGCTGATTTGGAACCTTTAAGTAACACCATGAATGATATAGACTGTGTACAAGTTGTTCACAAACTAATATTTCAAGAGATTCGGGAGGAAATTCAATGGAAAAAGGCTGTGGAGAAAGTGTTTTAGTAAGTACATTTTTTAACTGTTTCACCTACTGGTCATATAGAACAGCAAATATATGGAATAAAAAGTAGACTAGAAAAGGTAAATCTAGCCCAGAGGTCTGGTATTGGTTATGTGGAAATAATGCATGGAAAGTACTTCCTCTGGGGTGGAGGGGTGAGTGTGCATTAGCCCCTGTATATCCTCATTTGCAAATATTTCCAACAATTAATAAGGGATGGATGACATCCTTTAAAAAAGACATTAGATTGATAAAACAAGGCAGGAACTCCCTTCTATGGAGAGATTATTATCATATCGGTCCTTGGTTTTTCACATTAGAGACCCCAGGAAAGAACATGTCAGTCCAGTACAGATGGGTACCACCCCCCTCTCTATTCTTCATGCGTTGCCTCTCTCATCTGCAAGGTGCTGGTACCCTCAGGCGTTTAAACCGGCGAACTCTTTAATTCTTCAGCGCAGCTTTCTCCAACAAAATGCTGATTGGGCAGGCCTGATTCATCAGAACCCAGAACTGCATCCCTTGATGCAGTGGACATACTTTCAAAAAGAATCCAGTCTCTGTCTTCCATGCCCAAGATTTAAAGATTCTTGAGTCCTTCTGCTTTCTTCAGCTAAGCAACAAAGGAAATCTCAGATGCCTCTCTCAAAGCTCCTTCTTTTCCCTACACTCGAGCATCCCCAGCTTTTCTCAGTGACAGAAATTATAAACAGTCTGTCTTCCTGCTGTTCAGTGTTTTCTAAGATGGTGGCGATGGCTACATGCAGAATTCAAGATGGAGGCTGACCACATGGCCACATCAGCAGGGTCCTCCTCCATGATGCTGCAAAACATCCTCCTCCCACCTCAGCTACAGGGGAAAAGGAGAGAGTCCTCACCACGGGGTCGCTGGATGTTGTTCCGTGTGGGTGGGAATTGGCACTAGTTTCTTTAATCCAGGGTGCCAGCTGGCGCTAGGATTGGGTCAGAGCCGACGCCACTGCCGCCGGGCTGGACTCAGGACCAGTGCCGCAGGGCCGCACAGAGGGTAGCAGGGCTGCCGCTCCCCATTCTGCTGTCTATGGGAGTGCAGCGGGCCCCCTTCAATCCAGAAATTAGGGGTGGGGAGGATGGAGCCGGAGCACCGGGTGAAAGCTCCTAGTGAGAAAAGGGAAAGACCAGGATGGTTAGCCCTTTTTATCTCCTAGCGAGAAAGAATCGCTGAGGATGCAGGAGATGTTAGCCATGTGTTAACATGTACAAACTCTGGAAAAGATTATCATGTATAATTATATTAAGGGTGGCTACCAAGAACATAGAGACTCCCTTTTAACAATGTAGCTCATAGAAAAGACAAGGGGTAATGAATAAAGCTCCTAGGGAGATTCCGATTAGACTCCTGGGGAAAATTTTTCACTGTGAGAGCAATTAGACATTCTGTTCTGGATTTGTTCTGGATTCCACAACTATAGACAGTTTTAAGGCTCAGCCTGACAAGGTGCTGGGCCGTCTTATTTAAGCAATATTTGCTAAATTTAAAAGGTTGGACTCAATGATCCTGGAGGTCCCTTCCAACCTGGTCTACTGTGATACTGCGATTGGGAGAATCCTCTCCAGGATTCATATAAACAATGAAAAAAAATCACCCACGTTACACCCGTATGCAATTTGTTTCATCTTACAAATTCAAAAGCTTTCCCCATACCACCTTATACGTAGATCTGAGTTAGATACATTTTTCATGTCATTTTCAGAACATTAGCTAAATTTTAGCCCAAATATACAGTTCAAATATACAGTTCTAGAGCTGACATCCAGCACTTTCAGAATGTAAGCCAAAGAACCTGTCTGTAATATAAGCATGAAATTTATTCCTAACTCTGACTCTATTTAAGGCTTCAAGTAATTTGTTAGCCAATAATACACTAGAGCTCCTCAAAAAAATCATGAGCAGCTGGTACCTTTCACTATCAAAGGGTATACTTCTGTAACACAAATTGCATCTACTGTAACTGGGTGACAATCTTTAACCATGAGCCACATGCCTTTTAGGAGATTAACTCACTTTGAGTTATTTTAGAAAATATTATAAAGTAATATTAAGACAATGTCTTTTAATTCTACTAAACAGTAAACAGCACATTTAAATTCCAGCACTGAAATGAAACTGGACTAAAAAGTATTTCTAACACAGGCTCTTTTGAGGAGTTATAAGCATCTTGCTGGTTTTTCTCTACAACTGAATGACAACAAAGAAATATTATGTGATTATACACTTCACAGTTAAATCATGCAGAATCACAGAATTGTCAGAGTTGGAAGGGAACCAGTCCAACACCCCCACTAAAGCAGGATTATCTGGAGCATATTACATATATAATTACAAAATGCTGTTAAATGATACGTAATTAAAATATTTTTTTCTTTTTGAATTCATGCTAGTAAAGTTCAAGCACACGAATTTAAAAAAACAACCAACCAACCAGTTTAATTCAAATATTTACTTCTTTCAGGATCCAGTGACAAATGCAATCATAGAATCACAGGATGCCTAAGGCAGGAAGGGACACCTTGAGGTTATCTGTTCCAAAATCCCGGATCACTTGTCCCGTGTGCCCACACTGCCACTTGGAAGCAAGAAAAGTTGCACAAAATAAGATCTGGTTACTGAAGTCACACTGCATCTCTTCAAGTTTTTACAAGTTCTTTCATGCTGGTAGACTTGAAGACTCAGTGCATCCCTCTTCATACTCTCTCTTCCGTCCTAAATTGAAAGTAGCTCACTAAAATAATAGAGCATTCATTCTGAAGTCATGCTGATTTAGCAGACTCTTGTACTGGAATCCTACCTCAGTTTCCACCTTCAATTGTGACATTAAAAGTGGAAAGACAACAAAAATACTAATTCAAAGGAGTAGGTTGCAGGCTGTGTTTTGGAACATGAAAACATGTGATAAATTGTGACTACAAGTTTCTATTCTTAAACACTTGAGGTAACTTCAAAAATGCTTCAGATTTGTTTCCAGTAAATGCTGCATTCAAATAAATTCACTTTTACCTAGTTAAATGCAAAATCCAACATATTACAGATAGTAACTGTCAGGCCTATTCTCACTATTTACCCAGTTTTGCCATACATGACCTTAGCAGTACAAACTAAGCTAAATTATGCTCCTCAGCGTATTTATACTTCATTATATATAAAATCATCAAATAATTCTATTTTACTATAGAAAGCATACTTTGATTTTACTGTATTTTTTAATTACACAAAGCTTATTATTTAGAGAAGAACCTTAAGAGCAAAATTGTTATTAATAACAAACTAGTTACTATAAATTACTAGTTTAATTATAAAAATAAAAAGTGAATGCTCATAATGAAATCTTGAAAGGCTAGCTACTTTAAACGCATGCTTCTAACCTTCAAATTACCATAAGTGAATACAATAGCCTTTAAGATCTACAGCCTCTACAGTTATTTCACTAATTATTGGTATTCTTCTATTAAGAAATTAATGCCATTCCCAAAAGGAGGGCATTTCTCTTTCCCTGATCCCTGGAAAACAACTTCCAAGTATAGGATCTTATACAAAAGTTTACTACTTGCCAAGTTTCTATTAGCCATCTATTTTTCTCTAAATGAACAGGGAATAAAAAGAGAGCAGTAATTCTCAAAAGCATGCATTTTTCTGGCTCTGCCCTTAACACTGGTTTTCTCAGCATTAGCTTCCAGGAACTCACTTTTGTTTTCTCAGCTTTTTTCTGATGACAAGTCAGGTTGCGATAAGTCATAACAAGCTGCATCAGTCATGCAGCAAATACACTGAGATGCTGAAAAACACTTTTCCCCTCAAAGCCAATCTTAGACCAGTAAAGAATTTAAAAGAAGTTTCACAGGAAAAAAATCACAACTGCATTGCCTAGAGAAAAAAACAAAAAAAACCCCACAAAACACACAAACCAACAACAAAGCATAAAGCATTAGTGGTCAATTCAATTCTTACATTAATTCTGTTTTTAAACTGGTCCTGGGCATAATACATTTCTGATCCTTGTCCAAGAAGGAAATCATTCTGTTGTGTTTGGGGTTTTTTGTGGGTTTGGATTTTTTAAGTTGCCAGATAAATTGGAGATTCCTCAAAACTGATCTGCAAAAAGCAAAAGCAATAAACTTGAGCTACAGGTCTGTGCCTACAAGGAAGTGAAATCAGAACACATACACTTCTGTACATCGTATAATCTAAAATATCTCTCCCACTAACTGACCAAAAGTAATACCCCATTCACCCACAAAATAGAGTCTTCAGTACTTTCCTAGTAAGGTATGCCAGAAAAGTTTTATAAAATTAGGATGAGTAACTAATCATAAAATTAGGATGAGTATTTCTGACACAAATAACACACATAAGGCAAATATACACCTGGAAATTAAGACAGCAGGAGAATGAAGGGGCTGTGCACCTCCAGAAACCTGAGATGATGTAATACTCACTGTAATGACACATGCCATGATCACAGCATGTTGCTCTCCTGCACCATTTGATTGGTTCCACTATGACAGCTTCATCCAAATGGCACTGCTTTGGAACTCTTAAAGAATTCTGACAGAAGCTCTTCAGTTCCTCTTCCAGAAAATACTATTCACAGCCTGCTACAATTGTTTATTGGCAAGTGTTTGAGACTAACGAAACCAGTGGCCAAAACACCTGGAGAGTGGCATTACACTGTAAGAACTTTTAAGACCATTGCAAAAATGTGCTAGTTGCTCTAAAATACGGGATAAATTTCTCTCTGAATACAGAGCTGAGAAAAGCCCACCAAATCAACTATGAAACCAGGCCCTTTAAGTTCACAACAATAGCTTATAAAATAGATTTTTCCAACAGTGCATTTGATTATGTTTACTCCCTGCTCTACACCCGTTACATCTCTGCAGCAAATGCATGCTGCATTAAGGACAGATAAAAAACTTTAAACCCTTGGCACTCACCCACCATGAAATTCCTGCCAGCAATGCCAGCATTTCACACTGCATTTGGGGTCTGAAGGCTTGAAGAAGACCAGCCAGCCCGGAATTACGAAACAGGAGAGCTTGTTGTGGGAGCTTGTAGGAGCAACTGACAGCACAGCAATACTCAAAATTCTGATCTGTTGGAGATGGTTTTGCAAAAACAGACCACAGGCGGCTTTGAGAGGGGATAAACTACTTATATCAAATTTATGTAGTTTACAGTCTTGTGGTAGGTAAATGTTGCAGAGTGGCTAAGAGAACAGGGACATGGATCGATAGAGGCTGTGTACAATCCAGGCTTTGAGCAGGAACAGTTAGAATTGAATAAGGCCATGGGAAGCAGCCGGTGTGATGACTGAACACTGAAGATAGCATGGACGACGAGATTATGATGAAGCCAAGGACTCAGCAAAAGTCTTGCAACATTGTATTGAGCAAGGCCAAGGCGCTAAGACAGGATGCTTTTGTGACTTGTAGTCAGAACAGAGTTTGATTGTTCGTATGGTATCAGGTCTCTAACCAATAAGTGCTTGGAATAGTTATGTCAATCATATAGCGATAGACTTAAGAACCAATAAGCTTACAACACGCAGTTAAGCCTAACTCTATATAAACTAATGTTTAGGTATAATAAAGTTGAACAATGCTTTATCAATCACATTGATTGCTCCGCGTTGTTCCTCCCGCTGATGCTCCCGCAGGTAAATCGTAGGGAAAAATGAAAGGAAGAAATGTCATCTGCCCAGTAGGACTCCTTGCATAATTAGAGAAGGCTGAACATGAACCATCAACACTACTTCTAGCATCCAGTTTGTGCTGTGTTGCAGTCAGTGGTTCATCTGGTACCACTGTCAAATACAGGCTTCCATCCCTCAAAACAGCAGCTGATCATAAAGGCAGTTATGCTGTGATCTATTGTGTCTGTGTACAGTGTTGGATACTCTTGCTCACACATCCTGCTGAATTATTTTCATAATGGTTACAGGCTAAAAATCACTCATGCTGTGATGAGAAGTCTTATGAAAAATATCAGCAACTACTGAAGGAGGAGATAAACACAACCTACTATACAGATTATTGCAATATCCTTTTCCAAGGCCTTCAAAAAGATAAACTTATCTTCATCCAGACTTAGATGAAATAGAAATAGAAATAGAAAAATTATTGCAAAAATTACTAACTTAATGAGACATTTTGAAAGAGATTCCTCTCTGCTGGAACACCTTTTCAAGCATTACCTGTTTTGTTGTTGCTTCCCCATCTTCTACTGTATGCTGTCACTCACCCTTGGAGAAGAAACATGAATGACAGTATTCATGGTTAAGCCACAGCATCACATTTTCAAGTGAGAATTTGTCACCTTTCTGCAGTGATCTCACCCTCTAATGGGTGGATATGCCTGAAAAAATCGTTCCTTCCATCTCTTCCTACAAAATATGTGAAAAGTCATAGCAAACTAGTCATACTGATTAATACTGTTTTCCTGTGCTTCCAGTTAATGTTCAACCATTGATTTTTGTCCTATGCTTAGACTGCAAACCACTGGGGATGCTCTTCTACAGAATCTGGTACAATATAGTCTTGAGATACAACTGAATACCATAAATTATTTTGAATTACAAAGTACTTGTGGAAGCAACCTTTACATTTCTTGCCATCCACCACTCAATTACTGAGTCTTATTCCTCTTCCAGCCTGAAGTATGTTGCTCTAAGCACCAATGTCAATACTTGCACTAAATCTAGGAAACCTGGTGGCATACTATGTTTGCTTCTAAAGCAAAATTGGACATCTGTGTACAGACTTTCTCAGCTGCAATTTTCACTTTTGCTTTTTGCTCCTGAACTGAAACATTTCACGTAGGGAACTTAAAGGCCAACTACGTTTCCCTTTATTCTCTCGGTCCTTCAATACTTCAACACTTCTGCTCTGCACTTCCCCCACGTACAAGCTAATAGCATCTGCATACTCACAAGATAAACACATTCAATGAATAGGAGAACATGATGGTATGTTATAGCCACTGGCTGCCTGTTTCTGAAATGCCTGCATTGTATTTTTTTTTACATTGCTTTAGCTGTAGGTTGTCCTCACCTCTGCCACCCCAGATACTTGTCTCTTACAATGCTGATGTCAGGGGGTCAGTTTAAGATCAGTCAATTACTACCAAATTCACTTTGTGTTAAAAAAACAATTCAAAAATCACATTCTTGGAACAAGTATGACATTACGGATATAATATTGCTTCTCTGTCCTTTATTGTAACCTGTCACCTTTTCTTATAAACATTAATTTTTCTTATAAACATTGTTCACTTCATAACAGCTTGTTACAATCAACCTTGCTAAAGTAGTAGTTTCATACTAATAACCACAGTCTTCTGCCTCTGCTGCCCACGTTGTGTTTCTGGAAAGTCAGAATAAACTTCATGTCCTAATAAAGTTTCTTAGCTTCCAGGGTAAATGCCATCACAGTGAACTGACAATTCAGTAGCACTCTTACTGAGTGTCAGAAGCACAAATTGCTCCTGAAAGGAAATTTTAAATGTATCTTGGAAGCTGCAACAAAGTATTCACCCAAAACCATGCATTACACATGACAAACTAAAGCCAAATGCTGTCTGGGACCTGAAACAAGCACAATGCTTAGGATGTCAAACGTACTATTATTTCATTTTTTATCTTTTACAGGTAAAGCATTATTAAAATTTTAGTAAATTATCATTATATCACACCTTAGAAAGAAACTGCTTATGTTTTCTATAACAATGTAGTTGAAGAGAGCAGGGAATAAACCTTGAGCCACATGAAAAAGGGTTCTGCCAAGTATCAGCCTGATATCACAGAATCATTTCTACTGGAAAAGACTTTTAAGATCATTGAGTCCAATAATTAATATAACTCTATCAACTCTACTGCTAACTATATCTCCAAGCACCACAACTCTTAAACACAACCAGAGATGATGATTCAACCACCTCCCTGGACTGGAGTTCTGATGCCTGATGACCCTTTTGATAAAGAAGTTTCTCCTAATGTCTAAGCTAAACTTTCCCTGGCCTAATTTGAGGCCATTTGCCCTTGTCTTATCACTTGTTACCATTGAGAAGAGACCAACTCTCACTTCTCAATAATGTCCTTTCAGATAGCTATAGAAATACACAAGGTCTCCCCTTAGCAGCCTTCAGACTAAATAGCCCCAGCTCCTTCAGCTGCTCCTTATGTAAGGCTTGTACTCCAACCCCCTTACCAACCTTCTTGCCCTTCTTTGGTCCCACTCCAGTACTTCAATGTCTTCTTCCTTGTATTGAGGTGTCCAAAACTGAATACAAACATGGTATTCAGCTACTTACCTAGCAGGATTCCATTAGAATCATAGAATCATCAGGGATTGGAAGGGACCTCAAAAGATCATCTAGTCCTATCACCCTGCCAGAGCAAGATCCCCTAGACCAAACCATCAGGAACATATCCAGGCAGGTTTGTATCAAAACCAAAGATGCTACATTGTCGAGATTGCTTTGAATGTCATCCAAAACACAGTATAATAATGGAAACAAATAAGCATTTCATTGATAAGGCACAAATTATATTTTTTTTTATATAAAGAGAGGGAATCACCACAAAAAAATCCAGTATTACCTATTCAGAGGAACTTACAATATAGAAGAAAGTTCTACAAAAAATATTTTGCTGACCTATGACAAGGACTGATATCACATCTTGTGTTAGGCATCTGGTTTTTCTATGAAAAAGTCATCTATTAATTCAAGGTGCACTCAATTTCTATTGCACACTCCACTTTCTAGAACAAAGCTTCTGAGTGGGTGCATGTCCTCAGGTGCTGATGGTGGGGGTGGCAGGATGGTCTCTGTGAGGAGAGACCAGAGCTGCCCTGTGCAAGACACAGCCATTATAGCCAGCTCAGACCAACTGTAAGGCCAAGCTGAGTTGAGCAGCCATGATAGTAGTGACAGTGGCATCTCCGAGAACTTGTTCAAGGAAGCAAAAAATACATTGCACAGCAGCAGCTGGGAGGTAAGAGTATGAAAGAAACATCCCTGCAGAATCAAGGTCAATTAAGAAGGAAGTGTAGGTTGGTCCAGGTGCTGGAGCAGAGATTCTCCTGCACCTGGAGAAGACCATAGCGAAGCTTGTTATCCTTCTACAGTCCACAAAAGACCACCCCAGAGCACCAGTATGCAGCCTGTATAGGATGCCACAGAAGAGCAGGTGGATGTGACAGGAAAGAACATGCAGAATGAAGAGGAGCCCATGCAGGAAGTTTGCCGAAGCACATGTCCTCCATGAGGGACACATGGTGAAGCAGTATATTTGTAAAGGACTGCATCAATGAAGACCTTACGATGGAGCAGGGGAAGAACTTGAGAAGGAAGGAGCAACAGAGGTGAAGCATTAGGAACTGACTGCAACCCCCATTCCCGTACCAATGAATTGTTTGCAAGGAGGAGGTAGAACAGTCAGGAATTAAGTAGAGCTTCAAAATAAAGGAGCAATGAGGAAAAGGTGATTTATGCTTTGCCTTGATTCTCACTATTCTACTCATATTTTTAATGGAAAAAAATTAATGTCCCCAAGTCAAATATGTTTTACATGTGACAGTAAATGTTGAGTGATGTCCCTGTCTTCTTCTCAACCCAAAAGCTTTTAAATCTATTTTCTCTCCTGTCCTATTAAGAAAGGGAGTGAAAGAGTAGCTGGGTCTCCAGAGGTCTGGCAGTCACCAAAGGTCAACCAACCAAAGCTTGTTTTCTTTTGTCATCAAAGTAAATTTGCTGTCACCACAGCAATTAGATCTGAGAGAAACCTCACAGAAAAACATTTTAATAGCATTCTTAACATTTTAAAGCTTATAGAATAAATTATTGTTTTTTCAAGGGAAAATATTTTAGCAAGTGTCATGTCAAGTAATTTTAGTATTTCTTTAAAACCCAAGTGGCATTAAAAAGAAACCTCTAAACCCATTGCAATTTTCTTATCTCAGGCACGAGTCAAAAGAGTAAGAATGCAACCTAAATCACCCAGGCAGTTAAATATTCACTAGAGACCAAATAGCATCTAATGAGAAAGAATTACATTACATTTAATTAAGGCTGTTTTAAAGAAAAATCTACAGTAAAATTCCTGCTTACAAAACTTCCAGTTATCAAAAAAACTAGAGAAAAGAAATTTGAACCATCAGGGATTACTTCTGACTGTAAAACACTTTCACATTTTTAATTATTTTCTCACTGAATTACTTCAAATTAATTTTTTTTAAAAAAACACGAAAAAAACCCATAAAGCAGACTGATAACTAATAAACTAACACTAATAAAGAAAAGCAGAATGTCAGTTAGTAGAATAATGTAGTCAATTAGTAGAAACCCAGACAATTTTAGCACCACCATTAGACTTTCCTCAGCTTTTTCTAGTCAGCTTATATAGACCCAGAATCAGGAAACTGTTTCAATTACTGAAACACATCTACTATTACTTCTTTGATTTTTACCTATAAGCTTAAAATTCAAAATGTGACAAACTGCAGTATCTTTCCTGCAAAATTCTTGCTGAGGAAAACAATCCTTTAACATCTTAATTTGATTCAAGAAGCAGCTTCAAATGAAGGACAAACTTTGCTGGAACAAAGAGGGCTATGGTACAGAATTAAAAGGCCTTTGGCTCATCCATCTTAACATAGATGTACTAATGGCAAATCAACATCCAAACTCTAAAGTCCATATAGCAGGTTTTTCATATATATACAGGGTATATAGTAGATTTCCTAGTCTCCTCTCGCATCACATGCACTCTGAAAGTAGCAGAACAGCAGGTCTGATAATATACACGAGGAGGGCCATGAATTTAACAAGGTCCATTAATTGAGAGCCCGAGTGAGCCTTGGACTACATCCAACCACAGGCAATGATAATACAGTCAGAATGTTGATCTGATGAGTGAATTTATACATGTATCAGCACTCTGAGTTATGAAAAAATACAGCTGCTCAAACCAATCCCATTATTGCTCCCAGTGCTAGCCATATGTCCCAATAGCAAGATGTTAGTGAGAGTTTAGGATTAAGTTGGCATATAGTGTGTAGTATCTTATAAGGAGAGTAATTCCTTGCACTTAATTTTACATCTAGCTGTTTTGACAGGTGGTGTTTGTTTTCTGCTCTATGTTATATGTCCAAAATGGCACTTTTTAGATTTAAGCATTTCCTGACAGTCTTGCATTAGTTATTTGCCTCACATATTTGAACTATATGTAGTAGCTGCTACCATTAGATGATCAGGAAACCAGTCAACTTAGTTAGAACCAAAGCTGAAGTCCTGATATTTTACCCTTTAGCCAACAGTGAATACTGAAGACACAGTGTGATTAGCAGCCAAAAACATTAGTGTTCAGCCTAATTCATTACCAAAGATAAAACATCTCATATTGATTTATTATTATGAAAGATGAGTGTTACATTAAAATGCCAATGAACTGTAACAAATCCTTGACAGAAGGGTGATGTAAGACTATGCCAATAGCATTTCAGTCCAACTGAAATGACATGCTCATCTTTTAACATGATTTAAAGTTTATTGTCTTACATGGCTCTTGTCTTTCTGAGACTATGCAGTGGGGGTGGTGGGGAGCCCCATCCATCCACCCACTTCAGGTTGCATAGAGCTGCTGAAGTCTTTAAACCCACATCTGGCCTTGCCACAGCCTTTAACCCTTGGGCTCAGCTGAAGGAGGGCTGTGGTAGAAGAGCAGAGGCTAGGTACTTGACCCTGGGCACAAGGAAATGATCCAAAGTCCCGCAGAGGTGTAATTTCTTTTCATTTTGAGTACAACAAGAGTACATAGTGAGAGAATGAGCAATTTTAACAGTAGGTCCTGGAAACTTCTAGAAATAGACCCTGGCAAAAATAGTGCATTAAAAGCTAGCATTCCTGTATATATATTCAGCACAATCATGAGGCTTCATTTCAAAAGCTGAGTATAGTGGGCATTCCCTACAGATGTGGATATTATATAATGCCCATGTTGAAACAAGACTGATTTGAACAATGCACTAGCGTGTTATTTGCATAACTGTCTGTTCACTGAGGGAGTGGGTTCTAAATTATTCCGTTTAAAAAGCAAACAGGGATGGTATAAAGCTTCAGAATACCATCTTGCATGTGCTGTAATGCTGCGATTCATCTGGAAGACAGATCTGATGGATGCTGTAAGAGCAAACTTGCAAGATCCTGGAAGGAAAAATACTGCAGTTATTACCCATAAAAGCTTAGCGGAAAATGTCTTCCATTGGTTCTATTAAAAAGTAATTAGCACCCATGCATCTGCCAAATATTGGCAATTAACATTGCTACACAGAAGAACACTGACACTTAATCTAGTAAGTGTTCTCAGGGAACCCTCTAATGCACTAATGCTATCTGTCTATCCATCTATCTTAGGTACTTACGTGGCCTCTGTTACCATAATATATAGGCATTTTTACAATCTTCAGTGAAATTACTTTTACAACATCCTCATGAGGTCAAAGAAATACTGTCAAACCAAGTGCACAGATGTGGAGCCAAGTTTAAGCTATAATGCTACAAAGCATTTAATTTCCAAGACAATTTGTCAGAATGCGTTTCCAAGTGCACTACACATGTAATAAAACCTACAACTAGGAAAAATAATTAACCTCAAGGTTTCATTTCAAGTACAAAATCAATTTTCACATATTAAAATGGTTTTCAAGAAGACTTCACTGCAGCCCAAGTTTAAAGTCTGAACAAGGGCTTGTGTTTGCTGCAAAAACAATCCCCAATTGTGACAGCTGAGCCTGGAAAAAAGAATAAAGGGAGACCTAATAACTCTCTCTACTACTTACTACTTAAAAGGAGATTACAGTGAAGAGTGGGAGGTCAGCCTCTTCTTCCAAGTAACAAATAACAAAACAAAAGGAAATGGCCTCAAATTACTCCAGGGGACTTTTAGACTACACATTAAGAAAAATTTCTTCACCAAAAATGCTGTCAAGCATTGGAATAGACTGCCTAGGGAAGTGGTGGAGCCACCACCCCTGGAGGTATGTAAAACATGTGTAGGCATGGTGTTTAATGGTGGACTTGGAAGTGCTAGGTCAACAGTTGAGCTCAATGATCTTAAAGATCTTTTTCAACCTAAATAGTTATAAATGTAAAACTAAATCTCATTCAGCGTTGTATCTGATCTTTCTAGCATCTGAACGAATGTACACTCAACGCAAGGACAGCAGCAGTTGAGCAAGGTGGCAAATTGTCTGTGAACATATTAGAACTTCAACACTTCCACAATGACCATTTCTAGAGTGGACTAAAAGATGTGAAAGAAAACATATTAAAAAAAAAAAACCTGGTAAGACAGACACTGCACTTATGCATGGGTATGCACAAAGGACAGACAGCAGTATGCCCAAACCAAAATTTAGTTAAACACGGTTTTGCTTCAAAATCCTAACCTAAAGACACAAACCCTATATAAAATCAATAAAAGACCAATACCAATGTTTTTCAGTTTGAACTGCTAAATTAGGTAAATTATAGTAATATGAAACTTACAGATTTGTCAGTGTTAAATATAACAGAAACATTTTAAAAAATATGCTTTTCACAGAGACAAAGAACATTAGGGATTGGAAGGGACTTTGAGAGGTCATCTAGTCTAATCCCTCACCAGAGCAGGATCACCTAGATCAAGTCACACAGGAACACGTTCAGGTGGGTTTTAAATGTCTCCAGAGAAGGAGACTCCTCAACCACCCTGGGAAGCCCATTCCAGTGCTCCATATCTTTCCTATCTCTTCAAGCTGCAATACACCTTTCAATAAAGGTGAAACTTTAGGTATGTTCTGCAAAACAATCAGGAATGAAAAACAGCTCGGAGCAGTAACTAAACAAATGTCTTCCTGCCTATTATGCAGAAAGCTGTACTGCCTTTATAGAATCATAGGATTGGAAGAGACACCCAAAGGTCATCTAGTCCAAGCCCCTTGCAAAAAGCAGGCACATCACTCACTAGACCAGATTGTCCAGAGCCCAATCAAGCCCGAATTTGAATGTCCCCAGTGATAGGGTATCAACCACCTCTCTAGGCAACCTGTTCCAGTGATCCATTACCCTCAAAAGCTAAAAAACATTTTCCTGAAGCCTAACCTGAAACTACCAGCTTAAAACCATTACTGCTCATCCTATCATTACCTGCCCTATTGAATAGTTCTTCCCCAGATGCCTTGTAGGCCCCTGTCATGTATTGGAAGGTTGCTATAAGGACTTCCCAGAGCCTTCCTCTCTTCAGGCAGAATAACCCCACCTCTCTCAACCTGTCTTCATAAGAGAGGTGCTCCTGTCCTCTGATCACTTTTGTGGCCACCCTCTGGACATGTTCCAACAGGTCAACATGCTTCTTGTGTTGGGGGCTTCAGAACTGGATGCAGTACTCCAGATGAGGTCTCATCAAGGCAGAATAGAGGGGCAGAATCACGTGTCTTGCTCTGATGGCCATATTTTTAGTGATGAAGACCAGGGTACTAT
>VXBP01007558.1:34770-45958 GCA_013400115.1 Rhinopomastus cyanomelas
TATTGGCCTTCTGGGCTACAAATGCACATTGGTGGATCATGTCCAGCTTTTCATCCACTAGAACTGCCAGAGGACTGTTCTCTACCATGTCTTCCCTCAACTTACATTGATACAGTTGATTGCCTTGGCCCAAGTTCAGGACCCTGCACTTAGCCTAGCAAACTTCCTGAGGGTGCACTCAATGCCACTGTCAATATTATTAAAACAAAATCTTCTTATTACTAATAAATAAATTAGTAATTATTTATTATTATTACACAAAACTGGTCCCCATACAGACCCCTAAGGGATACCTCTTGTCTTTGTCCTCCATATGAACACTGAGCCATTGACCACTACTCCCTGGATATGACCACCCAGCCAATTCCTCATCTACTGTACAGTCTACCCATCAAACCAACTTCAACAGAAACATATTGTGGGGCACTATGTCAAAGGCCTTGCAGAAGTCCAGACAGACGACATCCATAGCTCTTCCCTTATATACTGTTGATGTTATTCCATTGTAGGAAGCCACTAATTTGGTCAGATGTGGGAGAACAGCCTGTATGGGTTGATTGTCTTAAATGCAGGCTCGTAGTTGCTGTCCTTGGAAAAGATGATAAAGTTGTAGACTCAAGAATGCATTGTTTTGATACTTGCTTTTTCTCTCTTAGACCTTTTTACTTTTTTACCTTTTTGTAGACACCATGTAACCAATACATTTTAGGAATAAGAAGTAAGTAATATTATTGTAACCAAGAGTGTTAAGCCAAGTGTATCTATGCTGATAATATATAAGAGGGAACGCGCTTTTGAAGCTTGGGAGGAGAAGAAGAAGAAGGGAAGAAAACAATTAAATCCTTTGTTTGAAAACAATAAAGGATTTAATTGTCATCACTTTGAACTCCATGTGGAGTCTAATTGCTACAAATTGCAGCCTATCTTGCTACAGTTAGGCAAACCAAAGTCCATGATGGCTGTCTTCAGTCTCCTTCCTGTCCTCCATGTGCCTTACCATATCTTCTAGAACAGACTGTTCCATGGTTTTCCTAGGTTATATTTCTTATAAAAAGAAATAAAATGCTGGCAATACCTAATGAAAGAAATACAGGAACACCAGAGATAGAACAGGTCAGTATCATAAAGGATTAATATCTTCAATTTCTGCATTTTGGTGATAACAATCCCAGGCAGAACTATAGGCTGGGAATGGAGTTCTTAGAGAGTTCTCAGGTGGAGAGAGACTTGGGGGTGTTAGTGGATAGCAACCTTAACATGAGTCAGCAGTGTGCCCAGGCGGCCAAGAGGGCCAGTGGCATCCTGGCCTGCCTTAGGAATGGTGTGGCCAGCAGGTCAAGGGAGGTTATCCTTCCCCTGTATTCGGNTGATCTGGTTTTGGAATGGGCTGCCCACAGAGGTGGTTGAGTCATCCTCCCTGGAGGTATTCATGGTTAGGCTGAATGGGGTGCTGAGTGGCATGATCTAGATGTTAGATGTTAGGATTACTGGGGTTTTTTTAATTTAGGTTGGACTGGATGATGTTTAAGGTCTTTTCCAACCTTATCATTACTGTGATACTGTGATACTGTGAACTAGCAGGGCTGACAGAAAGGCCTTTAAACTAGACTCGAAGCGGGGAAGGTGCGAAACAGGGCTGTAAGGAGTATACACACAGCATGGGCAAAGACCAGGGGGAACTGAAGTTCTTATCAGATAGTAAGTCAGCCTCATTGGCCAACTAGAGTAGTGTAAAATGTGCCTTGGCTCACTGTCTAAATTAGAGTCAAAAGCCAAGCCTCATAAAGTTCATGTATACCAATGCAGGCAGTCTGGGAAACAAGGAGGACTAACTAGAGTTATGTGCCCAGTCAGAAAGTTATGACATCATAGGGATAACAAAACTATGGTGGGACAAGTCACATGACTGGTGGGTCAGGATAGACAGTTATAGGATTTTTCATAAAGACAGGCAGAGTACAAGAGGAAGAAGAATCACACTCTGTATCAAGTAGAGCCTTCAATGTATAGAGGTCAATTACAGTAATTGTGAAAGTCCTATCAGATGCCACTGGGTGAAAATCAGAGAGGTTAACACCAAGGAAGACCTTGTGGTAGATATCTGTTACTGACCACAAACCAAGACAGCAAGACCAAAGAAGCAATACCTATCTCAATTAAGAAAGCTTTGGGTTAAAAAACCCCTGATTCTTATAGGTGACTTTAACTAACAAGACATCTTCAGAGTAAACAACATAGCAGTTCACCTGTCATCCATCAAATTCCAGGAATGTTTAAAGGACTCCTTTCCCATACAAACGTTAGATGTGCCAACAGGGGATACTGCTGGACTTGCTGCTCACCAACAAGAAAATATGCCCTGTAATATCTAGGTTAGAGACCGGCTTGGCTGCAGTGACCATATTATGAACTTCAGGATACTGGTGAGCACACTGAAGATTAGTTCCATGACAAAGGTTCTAGATTTTAGCAGAGCAAAATCCAGCTTGCTCAGAGCTGAACTTGAAAGGATGAGAGGATGAGAAGCTTCTACAGAGAATAAAGGAAACAGTGAGTATTGGGAATTCTTCAAGAACACTCTCCTACACACACAAAATCAGGTCATTCCTTCTAAGAGCAAAGGACAAAAGCAGAAAAAGAATCCTCCTTGGCTTAACTGTGAGCTTCTAAGTCTGCTCAGAAACAAAAAGGAAACACACCAAAGATGGAAAACTGGAACACTACCTGTTGGGAATTACAAAGGCATTGCCAAGATATGCAGAGATGCAGTTAGGGAAGCAGAAGCTCAGCTTGAACTGAAACTGGCCAGAGATGTCAGAAACTTCAAGAAAGATTTCTTACATTAACATGGAGCAGAAACAGAAAGATAGTATTGGCCCACTAATAAATGGGAGAGGTGAATTAATCACCAACATCACTGACAAGGCAGAGGTCCTCAACATCTTCTTCACATATGTTTTTAACAGCACTGTTAGGCCTCACAACACAGGAACAAAAATCCAGATTCATACAGACACAGACCCACCTTCAGGAAATGAGGAATTGGTGGGCCAGCTATTACAAGAGCTCGACACATACAAATGGATGAGCCCAATGCCATTCACCCAAGGGTGTTAAGAGAACTGGCTGATGTCATTGCAAAGCCACTCTCCATGAACTCTGAGAAATCGTGGAGATCAAGAGATGTGCCTGATGACTCGAAGAAGGCTAATGCCACCCCTATCTATAGGAAAGGTTCCTGAGTCCTCCCTGGAACCTTTACAGATCCATCAGCCTCATGTCAATTCCAAGCAAGGTTACGGAGCAGATGCTCCAGGGGACTTTCATAAGTAAACTGCACCACATCGTTGCAAAAACACAACATGGATTAATCAGGGGCAGATCACGTTCAACCAAACTGATTGTCCTCTGCAAAAAAATAACATGCTCACTTGATGCAGGATGAGTGGTGGACATTATCAACCTAGACTTCTCCAAGGTCTTCAGCATGGTCTGCCACAGCCTACATCTTGAGAAACTGATACACTATGACCTTGGCAAGTGGTCAGTGCAGTGGATGGGGAAACTGACTGACATGCTGCATCCAGAGGGTGGTAATAATTTTAAATAGCTAGCTTCTTATACTTCATGCCTTTGTGATCAGTGAGCATGACAGGAGCACTAGAGAAACTTTCTGCAGGTCTGCAAAAGAAATTCTGACAACACTGAATAATGAAAATAAACAGCTGAAATCTCTTCACAAAAACAGTCAGCTTTTTGGTGGTATTTTCTCCTTTAATGCACACAGATTTTGATAGCACTTAGTTGAAAACATTCGATAGACACGCTAGTACACTTCATAGTTCAGTTAGTTTCATCTAGCTGTTGATTTGTTTTGCATAAGCCATCTCGGAATCTCTTTAGTGACCTCATTTCAGACAGAGATTTGTTTTCAGATGTTGATATTAATACTTATGATTCAGTTTTCCTAGACCACTTAATGAAAACTTTTCATCCCTTCAGTGTTCTTTCTACCAGAGACAAAGCTTAATAATCAAAGTAAAAAATAGGGTAATTGAATCAATGGAATGGTTAACTCCTGACCCAAACATATCAACCAATAGTTATTGATTTTTGATAACAATATAAATAGCTATCATAGTCTGGCCTTAGGCTAGACTAACATCATTTGGTAACAGAACCCTGAACTACTTGTTAGAACATACAAAAGCAACAGATGTTGGGGAAAAAAATAAAGAAAAATTTAAGTGTAGTGGAAGAGGACGAATGATCTAGTAGGTAACTCAATAAATCAGTTTAAAAAAACCCCTCTGACTCAGCCCCTATCATACACCTTGGTGGGACCATAGGAAATCACTGGTTTCAAAACTGTAACTATCTGGCAGATATGTATTATTTATCTTCTAATCTGAAATACTTATATCAGATTTGCCAAAGATAAACTGGAGCTACGCAGTCCTTATCGACTGAAAAACTAGGGTTCCACTGTTTTATACTTAGCACTCTAAGTCTTCTATTTGTGAACTGGAAATAAGAACCACTCAACTCATGAACATATTAAGAAAATAAATTAATTAAACATCCATGAGACTTTCCAAGGCCATAATGGTGTATCATAGAAAAGCTCAAAATAAAACTAATTCTCAGAATTATTTTCAGGTAGTTCAGAAAAGCTCTGAACTATCATGCTATGTATGATAGCTGTGCATGGGCTACAACCCCAAATGATTATAACACATAGTATCACACAGATAATTCCATAGTGAGTGTGTGCCATCATAAAATACCTTAAGTAATGCAGAGTCTCACACAAAACAGTTATGGAAATGCAACTGAAACTGCATGAAAACCAGTAAAGAAACAATTTGAAGAATACATACTCTACATTCATGTTTCCCCTCTTAGTTTAAAAGGAAAGCAAAATAGAGGAATTGGAAAACTTCATCATTTGACATCATACTGATAGTTGAGTCATGTAGATCATCCGTTCACTAAGGGAAAGAGGAAGAAAATAAAATCTTCCTCATTTAAATATTGGAGACCTGTGCTCAGACTTCTCAGATCACGCATCTACAGCCCCTGGTCATGTCATATAGACTTCGACATCAAAAAAAAACCCAACAGACACCAGCTACAGCCAAACACTAGAGCAGAGAAAGGAAGAAGAAAAAGCTTTCAAGCATGAAGACAACAAGCATGATCAAAACAATGACATTTTCAGCACTGAAAATCTCTGTCCAAACTATCTGGCCTTAACAAAAAAGTTACAAACAACAGAAGATGGTATTTTATAATGGGAATCACCCAGCAATCTAGTTACACTGTCTGTAACATTATGACTGCCTGCAAAAGAAAATAAAATTAATAAAATTGAGTAAACTATTCATGATAACACCTTTTGCCCTTGAAAATGTACACAGTCATTTTGAACAGTGCTCCTTTGACACTAATGTACAGCACACTATAGCTATAGTTCTGGAGACATTATTTTCCTTCACAGGTAGAGCAGGTTTGTAACAACATGAAAATGCAATTTCATAATGTCACTCCTTTACAAAATAATATCTTTTAAATTGTCATCTTCAGTTGTTATGACTCTGGCTTTTAACTGAGTATACTGGTATAACATATCCCAGAGCCTGAAAAGCCTTTACTCATGAAGAGAGGGGATGGGGGGAAAAAACGCCTACTAGAATTCTCCAGTTCCAAAGGTGTGTTAGTGTTTAGCCATGGTTTCCCAACAGATGAAACCTAGCCCTTAAGGAAGACAGAAACCTGATAAAAAGTTCATTCCTCTGCTGAGAGAATTAAGGATTTGCCAGAAGACAGGCCAGGACACCTAGTCATCATAGAACAAGGACAGGATTTAAGGGATTTAAATAGTCTTCAATTCCTGTAAGATGTAGTAAAACACCGTAAGACAGAAAGAAATTCTGAAATATGCTTTTGGAAAATAGTCATGGTCTGAGAAAACGGGCAGAAAGAAAAAGCAGAAGCACAACATATTTCCTCTTAATCAAGCACAACACAAAAATAATTTGATTTTCTAACTTTAAATGAACAAAACATCAATAAAATAATCACAAAATACATAGAAATGTGTAAGTCTGTAAATAACAATAGGGGATGACCAGTGCAGAAATGTCACGGTGGATATATTCCTTCATGAGAATAAGAACTGTAATTTCAGGTGACTAAGAGGAACCTTTACAGGAGGTAGATGAAAACACTAAATTTAGAATAGCTAGGATAAACTTCAGTAAAAATCCCTCCCAAACTTGTATTCTTTACACTACAGATTTCCTCATCAGACTATAAAGACTGACATTAGTCAAAGTTCTGAGGAAGAAAATATTCCATGACTTTGTGTCTTGCCTTTTTCCACTCATATCTTTGCAATCTCAACTTGTGTAATTTAAATTATTGTAAAAATACTCCAGTAACACTATAGTGGCATAGACATTTCATAAAACTGTGTGGTAACTATCACTTTTCAAACCTATTGGACAACCTAAACCTGCAGAATCTACTGAATTGTTCAGTAAACCACTCAATGCCTGGCATTTGCACTCCCTGTCTCCTCTTAAATAAAGCCAGTAACAAATCACACAGAATCACAGAACATTAGGGATTGGAAGGAACCTTGAAAGATCATCTAGTCCAATCCCCCTGACACAGCACGATCACCTAGACCAAGCTGCATAGGAAGATATCCAGGCAGGTTTTAAATGTCTCCAGAGAAGGAGACTACAATCCCCCTGGACAGCCCTTGCCAGTGCTCAGTCACCTTCACGGGGAAGAAGTTCCTTCTGGTATTTTTATGGAACCTCAAGTGTTCCAGCCTCTTATCCTTTCACTGGATGACAATGAGAAGAGCCCGGTTCCATCATCCTGACACTCACCCTCACATATTTATAGCCATTAATGAGGTCTCCTCAGTCTCTTCTCCAAGCTAAAGAGACCCAGCNCTCCAAGTCATTAATTAATAGATTGAATAGCATTGGTCCCATTACAAACCCTTGGGAGACTCCACAAGATACAGGCCTCCAAGTAGAATTTGTCTCTGACTTCTGTCTTGCACCAGTTCATGATTCATCTCACTACCCAATCATCTAGTCCACACTACTTGTGCTTGGCTGCCAGGATGCTATGTGAGACTCTGTCGAATGCCTTACTGAAGTCAAGACAGACCACATCCACCTCTGTGCCATCATCTATTCACCTGGTTATGCCCTCATCAAAGTCTATCAGGTTGGTCAAGCATGNTCTCTCCATCTGGTCATGCCCTCATCAAAGGCTATCAGGTTGGTCAAGCATGACTTCCCCTTTGTGAAGCCATGCTGACTGTTCCTAATGACCCTCCTGTCCTTGATGTGCCTGGAAACAGCCTCTAGTACAAATTGTTCCATCACCTTTCCTGGGACATGTGCTGTCCTCCAGTCCCTTGGCACCTCTCCTGATCCCCATGACTTAAGAAAGATGATGGAGAGTGGCTTAGCAATGACTTCCATCTTCTCCCTTAGTACATGTGGGTGCATCCCATCTGGGCCCATGGATTTGTGTACATCCAGTTTGATCAACTTATCCCTAACCCAGTCCTCATCAACCAAGGCAAGCTCCTCTCTTGCCTCAACTTCTTTTGGAGCCTCAACAGTCTGGGGCTTGATATCAAGACAGTTCCCAGAAGTAGAGACAGAGGCAAAGAAGATGTTCAGTATCTCTGCTTTCTCTGTATCCTCTGAGATACCCACCTCATTCAGCAGGGGTCCTACATTGCCTCCAGTGTTAGTTTTACCTGCTATGTATTTGAAGAAGCCCTTTTTGTTGCCCTTGACCTCTCTTTCAAGGTTTAATTCCAAGAAGGCCTTGGCTTTCCTAGTTCTATCCCTACATTCTTTCGCCAGAGCCTTATAATTACCCCAAGTGGCCATCCCGTCATTCCATGACCTATAGACTTTGCAACATCACTGTCATCAACAGTAATACACAAGTATTCTCTGGGTTGAAACCTGGCACATTCTTCTCAACTATTCACTGCTTTTGTAAGAGATTATACCATTTCAGACCTTTCAATTCTGTAGAAAGAGCAGTCATGAAAAGAATCTTGTGTATTATGACAGTGTAGATTTGCACACTTACTATAATAATTTCAAAAAAACCCACAAAAATCCCACAAAAGAAAACAAAATCCTCAGAATAAATCTTAGATTTTAAAGCCCTTAAAGTTGGCAGAATACAAGGGGCTGAGTAAATCTGGACATACAGAAGGACTGAAATTTAGTGAAGTACAAAACTAGTCAGAAGTATCACAGCCCTTACTTCCAGAGCTATTGAGTAACTGCATAAAACAATATACAGAACTAGACAACCCATTAGGACTTTGTAAAAATACTATACAGTAAAAAGGTACACATTGTTAAGGAGGTAATTAACAACTTAATATCACTAGCAAATTCTAATTCAAGTAGGCAAAGATCCTTCAGACTTCCTGAAAGAAAGTAAGCAACATGGTTGCCACTATATGTTAAAGAACTATAAATCTACAGAACTATAGTTCTAAAGAACTATAAATATGTTAAAGAACTATAAATCAAAACTTGAGGTAGCCCTCAAGTTTTGATTTATAGTAGATTCCAGTAGTGCTGATTGAACTACTTGGTTTTTATTTCCATACTCAATATCAGTTATGCCCATCCAGCAGCAAGATGGACAATGGAAATTAAACTAGAGGCAAAGGGATAAACTCAGCTCTTCTGCTCAAGAAATGCTGACATAGTTACACCAGGCCAGTAGCAAGACTTTCTAATCATGACAGTCAAATGAGAGACCAGGTGATAGAGAAAAATTACTATATCATATTTGTATTTAAATTGAAGGATGGCATTTACAGGCTAATAAACCTAAAATTAAACCTGTTAACTTCAGAAATGCCTGTGAGAATAAAAGACAGAAAATAAAATTGGTTAAACTGTGACAACCAAACTACACCAAAATACTCCAGCTACACTGCATGAGACCAAACCTGTGTTTAGCATGTCATATCAAAAGGGGATGCCAAAGAACACAATCAGTACTTGCCATAAGCACTCTCCCAGGCTACAATCACCCAAGAAATTTGTCCACTGTCATCTTTGACACATGAAAACTCATTCTCCATAATGTGTGGTGGCAACATGTTTCACAATTTAAGTGCATATGGTTAGGAAAGCCAACACCAAGTGCATTGCCAATTACTTTCTAGATAACTGGTTTTCTAGATATGCAAAAAAGCAAAAGGAAACAGCAGTGAAACTCCTTAACCTGACTGCAGCTGATGACATGCAAATTTTTTTATTGTATTGTCTGTCACAAATGTTGTCAATGCTCTGAGGAAAACTGCAGATTGAACAGGGGTAGGAGATAGTACGCAGAGCATGAAGTATATCTCACAGATGCTTAGAAGTGAAATAAAATTGCAAGATAATAAACATGAGGGCAAAATAAATAGCTGTGTGCTACAGACTGGAAATTCAGTAACTCATAAACCCATGAGGAAAAGACATATTTGTACAAGGTGACCACAGCACAGCTGTCAGCTGCCAAGCTGAACCCAAAATAGAAATACAACTTCAGGGTACAAGAAGAGAGATAAGCTTTGGTTAGACTTCACCTGCAGTATTATACATATTTCTATGAAGATTAACTCAATCAAAATACAGATTGAAAAGCTCTGTTTTATCAAACAGATACATAATCCCAAGTAGAAGCCAAACAGCAATCTGCAAATCAAGATGGTAACAGTGTCAAGATTAATCCAGAATGTACACATCAACACAGAACCTTTCTAAGAAGAAAACTTACATTCTTTCTTTATTTGCTGCAACACATTTGCTTTCTCTTTTAGGAAAGCGGAATATTCACTTTCAAGATTTCTTTCCTGGCAACACACACACTGCAGTGATAGAGGACCATTCTACTTTCTCACCCTGCAAATACTTTTGCTTAGCCTGTGAATATCTACAGAGCTTTTAAAGTTATTCCTCAGATGTGGTTCAGAAAACACTAATCACTAAGGTAATTTGTTCTCTTTTGATGTCCTTAAAGAAAATAATTCCTTTAGAGAAATAATTTTCTACAGAGCTAGAAACAGGGTGTGCTTCCTAAAAAATAAAAAAGAATCAAGCCTTGTGTGTTATCTGTAAACACTTCCATTAAATGACATAAACACATGAATGGAGAATTTATGTAAAGCATTTATTTCATAGGAGACAAGTTCTGCAACTAGTTTAGGCAGCACTGTAGTGCTCTGTGTATGTTATGACACATACGCTTTGCGTTGCAAATAAGTGCCTTACAAAAATCAGGAGCAGGGAGAAATCAAAGATAAGCACACTGCAAAAGGAAAAGGACTTTGGGATAAACCTCTTCCTAACCTGTAGAACTAATAAGATTTTAAACAAATTGTATTGTCACTGTTGATTTTTTTTGCCTGCTAAATTGCTTGGTTTGAGTTTTTTTGTCTAGATTAGACAATTTCCATGCACAAAAAAAAAAAAAAAGGTACTATACTCCTTATGTTCTTACTGCACTGTGCTCTGCAGTAGGAAGCGCATAAAGTCTTCCGAGAGCATCTCCTTCATCAGAAGAAAACCTTAAATTAATCCACATACAATGTGCTCTGTGCCAGAAGAAAGCAAAATGCCAACATATTGTCCTTTTACCCATACAGGTTCTTAAAGTCTAACACAAAGTTATTCTATGAAAAATTGTACTGGAGTGTTGTAAGACTATCATTACTGTACAAAAAAAAAAGCCAATCCAAAAGAAAGAGGCACTTAAATATCATACAATCCACTTGATAAAGACTTAATTGCAATATATTGACATTTGTGTAACAGCAACTTTATTTCATTATGAACAATAAACCACTTGCATAGAAGGAAGATATACCTGCATGTCACACTGTTATGTTGCCTCATTACTGATTAATAAAATCAGCTCAGAAATAGTAAGTGAACATGAGAAAAGTACTCCATTCGTACAAAACAAGCAGTTATTAAAACAAGAACTTTATCTTTAGAAAAGGTTCAATAACTTTTCAAATTCCTAGACCTTGCCAGTCTTTACCATCTTGCCAGTGGATGTGATCTATCTTGACTTAAGGAAGGCATNCAAGTAGTGTAGGGGAAAGGGACTTGGGGTCCTGGTG
>VXBP01007576.1:1972-12053 GCA_013400115.1 Rhinopomastus cyanomelas
AGACTCTACACTTACCCTTGTTATACCTCATTCAATTTTTCTCAGCCCAGCTCTCCAGTCTGTCCAGGTCCCACTGAAAGGCAGCACAGTCTGCTGGGGTGACCTATGTGTCATCAGCAAACTTGCTAACAGTGCACAGTAATCCCTCATTGAACAGGACTGGTCCCAGCACTGATCCCTGGGACACTCTACTAGATACCCGCATCCAACTACACCCTGTCGCATTAACCGCTACAGTCTGGCTTCCATCATGTAGACAGTTCACCATCCACCTCACTACTCAATCATCTAGAGCACACTGCCTCAGTTTGGCTGTAAGGATGCTGTGGGAGACTGAGTCAAATGCCTTGCTCAAGTCAAGATAGACCACATCCACTGCTCTGCCATCATCTATCCACCTGGTTATGCCCTCATCAAAGGCTATCAGGTTGGTCAAGCATGACTTCCCCTTTGTGAAGCCCTGCTGACTGTCCCTAATGACCCTCCTGTCCTTGATGTGCCTGGAGACAGTCTCCAGAACAAATTTTTCCATCACCTTTCCTGGGATGGAGATGAGGCTGACTGGGTCTACGGTTACCTGGGTCCTCCTTCTTTCTTTTTAAAGACTGGGGTAACATTTGCTATCCTTCAGTCCCTAGGCACCTCTCCTGATCCCCATGACTTAGAAAAGATGATGGAGAATGGCTTAGCAACGACTTCCACCATCTCCCTTAGTACACGTGGGTGCATCCCATGGGTTTATGGGAGTAGATGGTAGCAGTGACTGGAAACCATAAACACAACTTTGTGACTGGCAGATATTAGGAACAATGAAATAAATAACTAATGACTGGATTCCCAAAAGCATTACAAGATTTCCTGTCCTTCTGCTAGACATGAGGATGTCTAGCAATCCTTTCTTCCCAGATTTCTAAAATAAATGTTAAGTAGAATATGGAGTATATTATCAAGACAAAATTTTTAGCAGTTTTTATAGTAGTGGCAGCTTAATGCTTTCCTCATACTTTGAAAAAAACAAGCAGGCACTTTGTTTCTCCTCCCTGCTGAGGACTATATTTGTACAGGTTTCCAGAGCACATCTAATACATCTCCACACAGGAAAATGTCATTCTCATTTGTCTAGGACCTCTGTGTGGTTACATTAATTTAAAAGGAATAATGTTCAATATGACCTTAACATCCATCTTCGTCTCCCAGGAACATGAATTAATTAACAGGTGGTCAATAGCTCTCTGAACTCTTCCTGTGGAAGGATGTGGCAGTTAGCACAATATTGCATTTTTAGCTATGTGGATAAAATTACTGTTGCCTCCTGCTATTAGCAGTTCCTAGAAGTACATTAATTCAATTCATCAGTATTCACTCACCTTATATGTTTTTTACCTGATGTTTTTAGACTTCAGCCTAAATACAAAGTACATTTGTGTGTGTTGTTGAGCTTGGTTAACAGAAAAGTCTCCACTGAGAAAGCCTGACCAGGCATTGAGCAAACTGCCTGCATAAGGTTTAGATTATTAAATGTGAGCATTGAACTGTGATAAGAGAATTTTCTTAGTTATGTCATAAGGTAAATAGTTGCATCTCCATGGCTTAACTCTAGTACTCAGCAATGGAAATGTACCCTGAGACATCTGATTCCATCTCCTCTTCCCTTCCCGAGAAAGATCTGTAAAAAAATGACAGAATCATAGTAACACCATGGCAGGAAAGGACCTCCAGGATCACCAAATTCAGTCCTCAACCCAACATGTTCCTAATCCCTAGACCATGGACTTAAGTGCTTTATCTTCTTGTTTTTAAACACCTCCAGAGCTGCTGACTCCACCATCTCCCTTGGAAGCCTGCTCCAATGCGTGACCACTCTTTCAGTACAGAACTTCTTTTAATATCCAATCCAAATCTCCCCTGACACAACTTGAGACCATTTCCTCTCATCCTATCATTAATCATTTGAAGAGGAGACCAGCACCAGCCTAGATACAACCTCCTTTCAGGTAGTTGTAGAGAATAATAGGGTCTCCTCTAAGGCTCCTCTTCTCTACACCAAATAACCCCCGTTCCCTCAGCCACTCTTCACAGGGTCTGTTTTCACTAGCTTTGTTGCCCTTCTCTGGACCCGCACCAGGGCCTCAATTTCCTTCTTATACTGTGGTGCCCAAAACTGGACACAGTACTCAAGATACACTCTCACAGGGGCACCATCACCTCCCTACTCCTGCTGGTTACACTGTTCCTGATACAAGCCAGGATGCCATTGGTCTTCTTGGCCACCTGGGCACACTGTTGGCTCATGTTCAGCTGGCTGTCAACCAACATCCCCAGGTCCTTTTCCACCAGGCAGCGCTTCAGCCAATCTTTCCCAAGCCTATAACACTGCTGGAGGTTGTTGTGACCAAAGTGCAGGACCTGGCACTTGTCTTTGTTAAACCTCATCCCATTGGCCTCAGCCCATCACTCCAGACTGTCCAAATCCCTCTGCAGTGCCTTCCTACCCTCAAGCAGATCAACTCTCCCGCTTAGTTTCATGTCATCTGCAAATCTACTGAGGGTGCATGCAATCCTCTCATCCAGGTCATTGATAAAGATGTTAAAGAAGACTGGTTCCAAAACTGAGCCCTGAGGGACAGTGCTTGTGAATGGTCACCAACTGAATTTAACCCCATTCTCTAGGCTCAGACACCCAGCCAGTTTTTAATCAAGCAATTAGTCCACCTGTCTAAGCCGTAAGCCCCCCCTCCTTCTCCAGCAGAATGCTGTGGGAAATGCCTGACTGAAGTCCCGGTAGACAACATTTGCTGCTTTTCCCTCATCCACCAGGCAGATTACCTGACCACAGAGGAGATCAGGTTGGTTAAGCAGGTTTTGCCCTTCATGAACCCATGTTGGCTGGGCCTGATCCTCCTGTTGTCCTGCACTTGCTGTGTGATCACACCCATAAACATAAGAAGGAACTTCTTCACAGTGATAGTGATGGAGCTCTAGAACAGACTTCCCAGGGAGGTTGTGGAGTGTTCTTGTCTGGAGATGTTTAGAATCTATCTGGACATGTTCCTGTGCGACTTGATCTAGGTGATCCTGCTATGGCAGGGGGATTGGACTAGATGACCTTTTGAGGTTCTGTCCAATCTCTGATGTTCTGTGATTCTATGATTCTCCAGTACCAAGGTCAGGCTGACAGAACTGTAGTTCCCTGGATCCTCCCTCCTGTCCTTCTTGCAGATGAATATCACATTGGCAAGTTTCCAGTCATCCAGGACCTCATCTGTTAAACAGGACTGATGATTAATGATGGAGAGAGACTTGACAAATTCCACCGCCATCTCCCTCAGCACTCAGGTAGAAATCATGTGAGAACTGAATGGTAAAATCAAAGAAATTGGCTTTTGAGTCTTTATCCAGGAAGATTTAGAGCAATTGTGTCAGAGTGCAGAGTGTTTGCAGCCTTTGCTTCTGTGATTGCTGCCTTGCATGCAGAGTGTTGCAGAATTAGATACTTGCAGTCAGAAACTTTCTATTAATTCTCGATTAATAGAAAGATTAATAGTACTAAGAGAATGTTTCCAGTTGTTTTGTATATTTTTTTTACTTGCTACAGTACAAAAGTACAAGCAGCAGTGTAGTAGAAAATGGTATTGACTACCTCTGTCCAAATCCTGTTTCATAAAAAGAGAAAACAACCAACCATTAGCATAGGGTAAAGCTATCAAATAATCTCACTTAACCAGCACTTCAGACTTGCTCTTTTACACTTTTTCAGATAAAGCCAGGAATGTTTCTATGTCTGGTATGTCCTTAGGCTTCCTCTTACCTGTCTGCTTATTTTATTAAAGAAACAATAACTTTCTGTAAAGACTAGTAAAATCTGTCTTTGTTTTTAACAGAATTGCAATTCTGTGTGAGGTACACCAGGATTTGTGGGTGGGCTATGGAAGGCATTATAACAGCTTCTTACAGTTAATGTAAACCAAAAAAAGGGATGTTAGAGATGGTGTATGGATGATGAATTATCAGTGAGTGCATTCTAGCTTCTTCTGAGAAAACACTCTATGCACCTAGTAACTGGCATACAGTCCAAACACACAAATGCACTCTCCACTAGGTGTGCAGGAGCCGTTCTTTACCCCCTATTAATCAGGCCAATATTTACCCAATATTTGCAAAACTCTTTTTTCTCTTAATTGCATTCCATGTTGTATTTTCAGCTATTGGTTAGTTTCTTTCCACTAAGAAAATTGGAAAAAATATTATTGAGTTTTCATCTAGTCAAATTTGTCAGTAAAATTGTGTCAATACCTAGCTGAGTACAAGGCGAAAAAAATATAATTTAATAAATATTATGAAAAATATGGCCAGGAGTTATCTATTATCTTTCTACACAACTTGTTCTTCAATTTCTTTTTTTTTGTTGAGTCTGAGAAGTAACTCACTGAAAAAGATTGTCAGATGCCAATTCAGAAAGATGTTGTCATCTTCCTAGAAATGCACCAATTCAAGAAATATCATAAGATCTTACTCATATAAAGTGGCACAGGATAAAGTCCATGGAAGCATATAATATTTTTAATGTCTATGCCAGTAAAATAAAAAAGCTGTCACATGATTTAGCTCTTGTTAATGAAACAGCATTTGGCCTTACCTGTAAAAAACCAATAAGACACAAAAACATAAACCAAGATCAAACTCCCTTTTTCAATATATCTTTCTGTTCACAGTATTGAAACATTTCAACCTACATGCTGAAGGGAAAGTTGCAGGGGAATTTGCTGTTCAAGATTAAGTAGCTTGAATTCCAGGGGGTTTACTCTTTCTGTCTGCCCAAGCACAGTACTTTCATGTTTTCATATTGAAACGGGTTTACTTGTGCTAGTCACATAAGACAAAGAAATCGTAGTTTTGTGAACAAAGTAATTCAGAAGCAAAGATATAAAAATGAAGCACTGAAGATGATAATTTAAAAAAATAATTGAGATTTTTACGGAATATGAGATGTAAGATGAAAATTCTCAGTGGCTTCTGATTCATTGTCAAGGTCTAAAACCTGAGATGAAATTAACCAATAGATTTAGTTAATGTGCTAATGGGCTGAAAAAAAAAAAAAGCAAGGAGGGTTTGAAAACCTTGTAAAAATTGCAGGCAAAACCCAAACTTACTTGATTTGGGGAAAAAGAAAAAAGACACTTAATTCACCCCATATAAGAAAACAGATATAAAAAGAATTCACCCCACATAAAAGACCCAAATGAAGACATACAGAGATTAATCACATGTTCTTACATAACTGAGCCAAACTATAATCTCCAGTCCCTCAAAGGGAACAGAATTTCAGCTGCTACTGCTTCCTATGGAAAGGTGATGTCCTTCAAGTCCATGCACATATACCTCAGCACCAGCAGGTATTTTAATGTCCAGTTGTCTGTTTAATGTGCTTACACACCAAGCTTCCATTTCCAAAATGCTGATTCCTATGGCCACAAACAAGGGGAGAACCCTCTCCATTTAAGTAAACCATGGAATTCAGATTAAACTTTACTTCTGATGATTCCTGAGGTACCACTCTCTGTCTCTCCATATTCACCATGTTTCCAGGGCAAGATGGCTGCCACATCCAGTACTCAGTGACATGTACTTTCTCCCCAAAACACAGACAAGAAGTGAAGGAGTTGGAAACCCCAAACTGGAAACTTTAAACCTCTTCTGTTTGCCAAACACCTTCTTTGTTTGCAGAGGCAAAGAAACTTACTTGCAATTTGGCTTGCAGTTTGCAAAACAAACATCACCAAAAATTCCAAATCATTATATTAATACAGTCCATTTATTCAGGTAGTCACTCTCACAAATCCTCAAATGTATCACACTTGAAAGACAAGAGCTACTTGCTTTTCCAACATTAGCTCAAGTCCCTCCCAAAAGAATAAAAAGCTTTTGCCATGAATGTGCAGAACTGTGACCAAATAAACTGGCATCATTCCCTATATACTGTTATATCATCAATACTTCAGTTACACAGACAAATACAAAGGAATTTCTCTAGATAAAAAGGTTTCTTGTGATGTATGCTTCAAAAATGAGTAAAATACCTGGCTTAACAGAAAACTGTAGATAAGCAAAGCATACATAAAATAATTTAAAGAAAAAGGCAACATAAAAACTTAGAAAAAGTAAATGAAAAGACAATAAACAATGTCAAACTCATTTCATAGCAGTTAAGAACTTATCAGAATAAGTGCTGCGACCCTAATACTAGTATAATCAAGGCACAGGCGGTTGTTCACTCTACTCACAACCTTTCACAGAATCACAGAATCACAGTATCACAGAACAGTAGGGATTGGAAGGGACCTCAAAAGATCATCTAGTCCAACCCACCCCAACACAGCAGGATCACCTAGACCAAGTCACACAGGAACATGACCAGGTGGGTTTTAAATGCCTTCAGAGAGAAAGAGACTCCACAACTCCCCTGGGCAGTCTGTTCCAGTGCTTTGCCATCCTCACTGTGAAGAAATTCCTTCTCATATTGATGTGGGACCTTCTATGTTCCAGCTTAGACCCATTGCCCCTTGTCCTATCATTAGATGACTCTGAGCAGAGCCTGGCTCCATCCTCCTGACACCCACCCTTCACATATTTATAAGCACTTATGAGGCTTTATTTTTCAAATAAAAATGAGGAATAGCAACATGGTATATCAACATTTGCCTACAGGCTGGCAATACAGGCACCGCATCTTTTAACAAGTATGAATTATAATTGAAGTAGCTTTAGAAAGTCCATTTTGGTGTCTAGGGAAAGGAAGATCTGTGCCTTGTAATACAGCATTACGAGTGCCACTGTGGAGGAGACATCATCAATGCTTTCCTTTTTAATTATTTTTCTATTTTTATCCGCTGCTTACAATAGCTGGACAGTACTTCTTCCACAATGGGAAATAATACATCTTTCATTCATAAACACCTCTTGTTATTGTACTGTTCTAGGCAACAATAAAAAGAACGTAAACATCACAACACCCACAGGAAGAGTAAAATTTCAAGTGAGAAGGAAAAAGAAAATCTATTACAGTTCTTTTTCTGGCTTGTCTTTTCCACAGTTCTGAAAAAAAACAACAAACCAGGCTGAAGGAAGCATCTTCCTGCCTGATGTAAATTCAGATTTCTTAAGCAGGCTCAGCTTTGGCCACAGATCATTCTTCAGATGGGGTTTTTTAAAGAACAGATATTAGCAATAACATCTGCTGTCTGCCTGTGCTAGCTGGAAATTCAATTCATGCACCCAATTCTATTCCCAATAGAAATTTTTAAGAAATGGCACATTCATATGAGTGTTTGAAAAAGATAGATCTTGCATGAGTCATACCCCTTCCTGTCAAAACAGATAAATAATCCTGTTTATCCATGAATCACATGCAGCACTATCAGTAGGAGATGGGCTTTCCCACACAATTCAGAGAACTTTAACATCAGGACCTAAATGCAAAACATTGGACTGGCAACACCTTTTAAAATTTATTCTTTCAGGAGAAAAACCTCGAAGTTGCTGATCTGCTACTTCAGTAGCTCAGTGGCATTCAACTAGCCTATTCTGTGCTCCTCTTAGGCCCAGATGATAAAGGCCAGACGATTCAGATAAGGGGTTAGCTGGCTTCTAAAGTATGAGTAAAGAAGTTTGATTTATGCAACAGATCCTGGACATCTGGAAAAGACTTTCGGTTCCTGTTTGGTCTTTGAGAAAAGGCATTTGGACCTGGGCTTTTCTCCAGAAGAATTTGGAGGGTCTCTAATCCTTCAGCAGAGGAGAAAACAACACTCTCAGCATTTGAAGAGAGTGATCTCTGCCCAAAAGGAGAAGAGGGGTTTTAAGCATTTGTTTATAGGAAAAGGTTCTGATTTTTGCATCTTAAATGGAGATGGAAAAGTGATTCCTAACTCTAGCATATCAAAAAGTCTAACTAAAGCTCATGCGGAAAGTTTGCATGAATCTCCATTACATTGGAGTTCTGTATCCATCTTAACTGTAGAAAAGCCAGGTATTGCACACTTAGTCTTCTTGCTTGGATCTAGCCTCTGATTTATAGATATATTCATTGTAGAATCATAGAATCGTAAAGGATTGGAAGGGACATCGAAAGATCATCTAGTCCAATCCCTCTGCCAGAGCAGGCTCACCTGACTGGAGAAGCCATGGAATCAGAGTCACTCAGAATAGGAAGGAACCATCATCCAGTTTGAACACCCCCACCCTAGACCAGGCTGGCCAGAGCCTCATCCAGCCTGGCCTTAAACGCCTCCAGGGATGGGGCCCCAACCCATTGTAATCTGTTTCACTGTGTCTCCATAATAATAAACAAATAAACTGTCCCATGGAATGCATTTTAGATGTGGTGCCTAGTCCACCTGGGTCAGAAGTGGCCAGCAGCTAAAGCATTTATTTGCCACTGTTGTTATGAAGCACAAACACTCTGCACTAAAACACACACACAATATTAGAATATTGCACAATTGGTGTAGCTAAAAGCAGAGCCTGGTCTTTGCAGTAGTTTCTGTTCCCAGCAATGTAGGACACTAGCTCGCAACAGAGAAAGAACACCCAGTTCTCCTTGGAAGGCCGATCCCACCTTCTCACTTAATAGGACCGGCTGCACTGTCTCAGCCTACACATTACAAACAAGATGGACAACAGCAGCTTAACACGGGCTGAGGCCAGGACAACCCCCGACCCCCCGCTCCCGCCCCGTTCCAGATTATTAAAAGCCAGGAGCTTCTAGAGAAAGAATTCATCCAATGCCCCAGACTGCATTCCAAGCTCCAGGGCAGTCATTACTGTGAGCTGAAGGAGCCTCATTATGAGCTGGGTGGTGCTAAATGTGAGCATGTCCCCCAAGTTCTGCAGAAAACACTCTTATTTCATGTAAAGTAAAAACACTCTTTACCTAGAGAAAGGAGATCTCTGTTCATTTCTAAATATGTCATAGGCACCCTAGGAAGAGGCCACTGAAAGAGCTCAGGTAACTATATAGAAAGAAACAGAATGTAGTACACAGAACAATGACATTTTCTGGTTGTAATTTGCTGCATGATTTTTGAACTGTGATGCACCTATTTATTCATTAGATTCTGGAATTTATAGTTGTGATGCCTGTCAAAGTGCTACCATTCATAGCAATGGCTTGCTCATTGCTTTCACAGAAAGAACCCAGAATGTGCGCATATTCAAGGTTTACTCACTATTATCAAAAGCAGCAGCAGGTATCACCCTACTGAGTGCATACATTTTACAGATAATATTTGAACATTCTCTGTGTCACCACTACTCTATAAATTCCCTGTAGTTCACTTTTTACTCATTTTTTTCTTTTCCTACATGGTACAATTTGAACCACATTCACATATTTAAACTGCACCATTTTATTATGCTCAGCATTTTCTTTATTCATCACGTTTCTGAATGCATCTAAGTTAATAGGAACCATGCATTGAACTTCCAAAAACATTCTGGAGGACAGACCTACTTCTGTCCTCTGCCTATGAAATATGCAAAACTAGTCTGCAGGCACCTGCCAACAACAACAAAAAAGTATCCACAAACCAGACTGATTTCAGGCAAGTTTCCCCAATACCACAAAAGAGGATATAAGAAAACAAAAGAAAAAGAACTTAATATTCTTAAAGAAGTTTTTAATTTCTTTAAGAATTTTGCAGCACAGAATGCAAGAAAATGGACAAAGTGAACTAATTCTATGAGAGCTAAGTGAAAAAAGCTGAAGTAATAAAGAGCTAGAGATATTGGTAAATGGTCTGCACTGTAGCCATACAAAGATGACAGAATTTGTGTAGATTCACAAAGATAGTAGGAGTGACAGAACACAGAAGCACAAGACACAGTAGACTTGAAACAGTCAGTTGGCCTGGGAAATTAAAATCAACACCTAGGACAGAGAGTGGCTAGTGATAAACTGTATAATCAAAGAAAATACTCTGAAAATTAAAATCTGTTCTAAGAATGGAAAGAGCATGAATAGCTAAAACATGTGCAGTCATATAGCCATTTAGTAGCTATAGATACCTGTACATAGGTATAGATA
>VXBP01007588.1:0-36876 GCA_013400115.1 Rhinopomastus cyanomelas
CTAACATCCTATGATCCTGTGATCCTATGATCCTACCCCTTCACTGCCTCAGACTCAGAGCTACAGGAACTGGGAGACAACTGGAACTTCACAGTACGGCACTGAGGCACTGCACCCAGGAGTAAAACGTCCCTGTGTGTGATTTTGGAGATGAAAGCTCTAGGTGGTCAGCTGCAGAGCCCGGGGGGCTGTCGAGTCTCCTTCTCTGGAGATGCTTAAAACCTGCCTGGATATGTTCCTATGCAGCTTGGTCTAGGTGATCCTGCTCTGGCAGGACTAGATGGTCTGTCGAGGTCCCTTCCAATCCCTGATGTTCTGTGATTCTGTGAAATCAAGTACAGGAGAGGTAACAGCAGGATGGACACGGGCTATCACTCCAGGTAACTCACAGGGGACATCTGCCATCTCCAGTCAAGCTGGGCACTGCCACTTAACTTGGGGAAAGAAAAATATCACCAAGTCCAAAACCTCAAAAACTAGCCAAACCACATTTAGGAAAGGAAATGCACTTTATTGAAAAAAACCTTACATTTCACTTGTACACCACGGAAATACTGAGTTGTGTGTTATTTTCGTAAGAGGAGGTGAAGGCTTCCACAAGAAAACCACATTCTTTATTACAGTGTCACTCCATGAGATGAGGCTCTGGTGGCATCTGCACAGGGCATTTTCACGGAACAGTAGAGCAGAACTAAATGTGCTTTGGACAAAAACCCTAAATATTGGCCTCTTCCAGGTGCTGCTCCCTCTTGACTGGACGGCGCTCATTCGGTCAATGCCAAATCATTTCTGAATTAGGCAAAATCTCAGATTGCTCTACTCACTTAGATCCCGGGCAAATTCACAGCTAGTCTTTCTCCTCTGTTTTTAGATTTGTATCGTGGTTTGTATGTCCCGTTCAGCCACCTACAAGCACACTGAGCTGGCATGCTGGCTGTCAGCCTCCTCCCCACCAGAAGAAAGCCAATCCTGGAAGGGATCCACTGCACTCGCGATTGCTCACAGTCAGTGACAAGACCACTGGATGGTGCTGAACTCCCCAGCACATCTCTGGCAGCAAGCTCAGCAGTTCTCTTCCCTAGCAAGGCCTGTGTTCACGCAGGGGGTGTGCTGGGCACCTAACGACAGGTGTCCCACCAACTGCAGCCACGGGACAGGAGCACCTGCCTGCAGGCGCCGTTTTCCATGGGCCGCATCACGTCGCTTGGCAACGCATCTTTTGAAAAACCCTGATGAACCAGAGACAGGTGGCATGGCAAGATTTAAAAATCTGTAGGCAAAAATCAATACTAAAGCCACTTCAATTCCCACATAACTTCCCTTACTTCTCTATTTACTTAGGGGCTTTCTTCCTTACTTAAAGGAGATGGGAAGGAAAAGAGACAGACGAGCCTGACACCACGTAAATGCTGTGAAAGTGGAGCTGAAGCTCTCTCCACCTGGATCTAAGCCCTGTAGTTCAGTAACCACTGTATTCTACATTTCTTTCTGCTCTGCTAGGCACAGATCACGAACAACACTCACACTGAAGCTTTCAGTGTTGTTTTTGTGACACAGGCTGGGTGGAGAACACCAAACTCGTATTACTAAATCTGCAGCTCTTCTTTCAGCTCCTCAGCGGACAAAGACTTCTTTCCTTCACCACTAACAGTGCAACTCTGCAACTAGATTCCACTTACTCATCACCCCGCTGTCAGGGAAAGAGGCGAACGCATTCTGCCCCATTTTGTCCAGCTGCACCTTCCCAAAGCCTCCCTAGGAGCAACACACGCTCTGCAGAATGGGTTTAAGGGAAATCAAGAAGATACAACTTTGGAGGGTTGCCCAGGTATCTTGCACAGCGGTTCAGCTTTTTCACTCCACTTGTTATTGGGACAGACAAGTGACAGGAGAGGAAGGTTAGGGTGTGGTTTTACTGTGTAGCTGAGCTGGACAAACTGTTCTCTCTTGGTCTGCAGATGAAGTCCAAGGTCAATGACTTGGCTGAACTAGGTTCCTACAACATAGAGTGAGCACCCAGCCTTACAGCACAGCCAGGAGAGCAGCGTGCTGTTCATCACGTGCTTTAAGGCGCACAGCCGTGTGCTAGACCACACAGCTTCGACGCAGCGCACAGGGTTCAGGCAGACCTCATCTCCCGTCCACTCAGAGCACCTCCTCTGCATTTCCCCCAGCCAGCACCACGGGTACGTTGCACCCGGAGGTCGGCAGGGGAGGAAAAGCCCGGCACAGCACACCATGCAAAACACTGTCTGTCCCGCCGACAATTCATCTCAGGGACTGTTTTCTTGCTGACTCAGCAAAGCAGAAGCACTTCTGTTTTAGCATAACCCGAACTCAGGAAAAAACTTCCGATAAATTCCCTTCTACTTTTTGCAGTAGTGATTTATTCACAAGTGTGGTGAGGATGCTGCACATTTCTTAAAAAGAGGCTCTGTTTCTGCCAATCACCAGCTCCTGAGGTATGAGCACAACATTCAGCAGAGGGTCCTGCTCTGCAAACTGCTGCAGACCCTTGCACTTTCTACTCCAAAAGACACCCAAAAGAGTGAACAGATATGGATGCTTGAGCTCCAGTCTCCCAGACAGACCAGATGAAGACTCAAGTCAGTGCAGCAAGATGAACAAGTCATGCTCGGACTTTCACACGTGCTAACAGCTTGTGATTCGACTGAACGGGACTGTCTTGGTAACTGAGGGTGCTGGTTTAAGGGTTGAAGGCGGAACCCTCCAGAACACGCTGTCGCTCACGCCGAGCTCTTCTGAAAGCTGATACATTTATGAATTCAATTTCAGATCACTCTACTAAAATTCTTCATATTATTGCAACTGGCAAACTGCAGGGGGAAAAAAGGGATCTTCACTTTCTCCCATTTAGCCAGCTCCTCTCTCCTGCAGGCGGCCAGCGCGAGCGATGAAGTCAAAACGTGAACGAGCCGTTGTTGTTGGGGTCTCTCCGCTTGCCTGTCTGCGTTGCCTTTTAAGCACTTGGAAGATCCCCTAGCTTATTTTAATTCAATAAACAAACCTTGCAGCTATTTGCAACCTGCCCTTGGTGTTTTTGGCATGTTTTTCCAATGCAAAATCTGCATTCCAGGGTTATGCCATGACTTAACTGGTTTTGTAACGGATAAGGTAGCAATATTTAGGGTTTTCTTTTCAAACAGTGGTATCTACCATCCCACTGCCTCTCTCTACAATCGAGCGTGCAAGCCTTGCTGCAGAAAGCATACAACTTGTAACTGCCGACCAGAAAATACACAAACACTACAAAAGCCTACAACTTCATCAGAAATGAAATCATTTGCTACGACACAGAATTTCATTGCTTTTCCGGCATAAAAGTCATTGAATCACTACATAAGTCTTGAGGACAGTCATTAAGATGTGTAAACATACAACAGGTCTATCTAGTCAGTACAAAGCACCACACAAACTTTTAAGTACATAGAAAGTTTGCTCATAAATATTTCTTTGATTAACAATTCAGCACTAAAAAAATATTACTTAAAAAGGCATCTTTTATTAAGTTACTCAATTTGTCCAGGGCTGGTGGGGTTGTACAATTCCTACTGTATTACAGCCACCTGACTCTCTTTCCAAACCAGTTTACTTTTCTGGAAGAAAAGGCTACGTGTGGCTGGAACCCAAAGCTTCAGCACAATCTATAAAAATATAATTCTTTAAGACCTTCTGCTCACATCCTGAAGGCCTGCACAGCCAGCCCCCAAATTCTGTTTCCCACCCCCACCACATTGCAAATAAAGCTTCAACACACACATACACACACACACACACACAGAGTACACGAATTACACTCTTCTACACACAGGTATTTTTTCCTAGAGAGCAATGCAACCACAAGGGCGACAGGTACAGAGCACGTGTGATTTCAGTGGGAACATATGGCACAGCCTTGTCATATTGCTGGTTTTCTCTTGCTGAATAATGTGCTGCCGTATTCACTGCTCTGCAAATGGGGGCTTTACTCCTATTATCTGCACTGTGGAGGCACTAAGTTAGGAAGCCCTGCTTGTCTAGGAACATCCCAGTCACCTCAAAGTCCACTGCTGCTGGAGGAGCGGGAGCACCAAGCCGTGTTTGGCAGCACTGGGGCTGTCAGTAGCGTTCTGGTGAAGCACATGGGAGCTTTCCTAGGCACTTCGAAGCCAAACCGCATTCTTCCCTTCGGGCAGATGTGAGGACTAGCTTGGACTTCCATGAGGAAGGGTGCTGATAACAGCAACTCCCTTGCATTTGCATTCAGTGCCCTTCACCAAAGAGTTAGGGCACACTACTCCAGTTTCCAGTTGAACCTTGTGCTCCCGCGTGCACGCACAGACTTGCTGGTTTAGTCAGTTATTCAAAAGAGAAGAGCTATTTTCAGGGCTGGGACTGAACATCCTGAAGGTCAGCTTTCATGGCTGATTCGTGTGTTTAGTGGATGTGTTTCTGAAAGTTAAAAAACTGCAACTGCTCTCACTTACCAAAAGCAAATGTCTCTCCTGAAGAACAGCTCTTACCTATGATTCTAATAGTATTTGAGTTACTACTAGGATTTGAGTTACTAGTCTACGATCCAGTAAGGCTGCGATGAGATGCAGAAGAGGAGGCTGTGTTTCCATTTATGAAGCAGTATTTTGGTTTCAGAGTGACCAAACTTTGAACACCTATGTCTCTGCTTCTAAAAGTACTCTGGAGAGTACCCGAAAAGGTCTTTTGGTCAGGAGAGGTGGCTTTCTTTGGCTCATCATTTATCCTAAACTTCTCCAGTGGGCGTAATGACATAGCACCTTCTCCAACAACCAGTGTTCCTCTTAAACTGGACACATCTTGCAAAACACTGCAGTGCCTCTGCTACAGCAGAGTGCTGCCAAGCACTTGTTCTGACACGCAGGAACCAGTGTTTCCTGATGTATGCTCTAACCTATGCAGCAAGACAAAAATGCTGTGAAGGGAGTACAGCTAAACACTGCACAGGAAACAGACCTCAAAATGAGTTGTGTTCTTGTTCCAAGCCCTTCTTCTCAGCTCACACGTAGGAATAAAGAGCACCACACAAAGATGACCCACACATGCAAACAAGAAACATACAGGAGCAGTGGTGCAGAATGCCAGCAGCTGTCTTTCCATAAAACTTCTTAAAAATGAAGACAAGGCTGTAACTCACTTGCACGTACCCAGTGTCTTACAATGAGACAACTGCAGCGCACAAGCGTGCGTTCTTCCATTGATTACCCTTTCTCTACAGTAGGATAGAGCTAAGAAACCTCTAGTTACATCCATCTTACTCATCAAGACTATCAAACGGTTATTCTGGTTCTATTCTGAAATTACTAACATATTCATAAATAGGATGACAACTTATGTGTGCACAGTATATTAAATGTAGATGCTTTTATTACAATCTTCCTTGCCATGTATTTTAGAATAAAATAAATCAATACAATCACCGTAACAGTCTCAGACAACAAATGAACACCATCTGATCAAGACACAGCTAAGTTATTCGAAAAGGCGGTATGAGTGGCTAGAAACCTTGGTCCTCAGATTTGTTTGGCAAACACATTAGTTGATTATAGATTTCTCCCACTTATGATAAAAATCAGCAAACAAACATTAACACCTCATACTGCAGATTTCCTAAGTGTTTGAGTGTGAACAGCACTGACTGTAGCACAATGTCTTCACGCACATCTCCCAGAGAGGCACCCGGGAATTTTAAGCATGCAGACCCTAACTGGGGCCCAGAGCGCAGCAGACCACTTCTACACGAGTTCTGGTGTCTCGGGCACCACGGCTCTGCAGCGCACTTGCAGTGACCCACACGGCTGAACGCGCCGCTGCAGAGTTTGTTACAGAAAAAAGGAATCCAACACAAGTGACTTCCAACAAACGAAAGGAAAGAACGGTGGGAAGCTGACCGGACACAGCCACGGAGCGTTTGCTGCTCCCACGTGCGCACGAAGTCAAGCATGAGAAGAGTCCGTCGCTGCTAACGTCACAGTGTACATGGGAGTGTGCATGGCAGCGGAGTCGGCAGGCCTTAACTGGCGAGCTGCAGATGCCTTTCCTGCTCTCAGGACGGTCACGGAAGATTATCCAGTAGTTACTGACTCGGCTCTCTGGGTTAAAGTGCTTGCTCCTCTGTAAGTAATTAGACCTAAACTAGTTCAGAGTAACCATTTTTCTTCACTTAAGGATTTGCAAACTGTTCAGACAACGCTGCCAAGTCTCCTCCAAGCCTTTAAGTTTCCTAAATTCCAAGCTTTCTGGTTTCAGGGAACACCAGCCCTCGCCCTTCTCTCAATGCCCTTGTGAAAATGTAATTTTGCAGTGGCTAGAAGAAAGCAGTCCTGTCTCACACTTACTAAAAGAGCTTTTCTGTAGTATATCCTTCCAACAGGTGTGCCTTCTGACTGCAAGTTCTGATTGTGCACACTTATTGCTGCTTGAAAATTCACCGAAACAAAACAACAAAAAAAAGGCCAATTTTGAACTTCTCTCTTTTACTGCTTCCTTGATGTGAAGACCTAAAGAACGTCAACTTTGGCCTCCATTATGGGCTCAGTTCGGTCCCATACAACCTCCCAAGCCAGGCTGCGTTACCCGACTTGCAACAACACTAATGCTGGTGTCAAGGAGCTGGGCAACCCACAGCCTTAGTTGTAGGAGTCTCTACCAGAAGCCACTTCCAAATCCAGCTGAGACCTGTGCTGAAGCCATGGGATTGTAGAAATCAAATTAAAATTACTGCATGTAAACAGTTCTCGAGATTCATCCGAGGGACACAGTACAAGTCTCAAAACTTGTCCATCTAAAGATTTTGTATGTGTGTCCCCTGAGTGAGGTCGGATGCAACAGCTGGGTGAGGATGCCAAGCATAATGCCAAAGCTGACCATGACACACAGTCAGGGAAACTCAGTATGTTAATCCCCTCCTCCCAAGAGGAGGGATTGTAGGGACTATACACCTCCACATGAAACAAGCTCCTAGTGAAGTTTGGACTGTGGCATGCCTCACTGCTTTCACCAGTGCTAGAAACAGTTTCAATCCTTTTGTATGCAATTCTTGACCTGCATCACCAGCTACAGCATTTAAACTTCGTTGTTGAAAGCAACTGTCTTCAAAAAGGCAACTGGCTAGTGCCCAAGCGACAAGCAATTTATCCAAAGGGGGCAAATTATCAATGTTGAGCTATGTCCCACCCTACCTGGAAGTTCATGTCTCCGGAAGAAAAAAAGTATTTGCAGCAATTGAAAAATTCTGCTCTGCAAAAAAAGGCAGTTTGCTGTACTCTGCAGAATCAAACAACGGTTGAGTTTGGAAGAGGCCTCTGGAGATCAACTAGTCCAACCCTACTGCACAATCAGAGTCCAATACAGCAGGTTGCTCAGGGCCATGTCCAGGCAGGCTTTGAACAGCTACAAGGATGAAGACTCCACAACCTTTCTGGGCAATCCATGCCAATGTCTAATAAACCTCATCATGAGTTACCGCTTTCATGTTCCAATGGAATTTCCTGTGCTTCACTTTGAGCCCATTGCCTGTTGTCCCTTCACTGGGAATCACTGAGAAGAGTCTGATTCCTACTTCACCACTTCCCATCAGATATTTTATGAATGCTTAAGATAGTTCATCTCTTTATTCATGTTAGCTATCAGCTATCAGCTTATTTCTGATACTGACTGCTCATTTTAGCAACTGTTCACATCACCAAAATTATTGCTAGAAAATTGTCTCATGGTAGTGGTTACTAAAGACTGTAGCAGCAACGTCACATTTTGTACGTCATTTCTGTTGAACTTTTTTCCTTCAAATTCTCAAGTCATATGATTTTTGTTTGTAATTTTTAATGGCAAATGCACAAAAAGTGACAAAATTATTATTAGCTATTGAGAATGGAAGCCTGAAGTTTATCTCCTACATTTACTGCAAAATGTGTTCATTTTTAAAATCTTGTTTGCTTCAGAGGTACTGAAAATGAGATTTCAGAAATTTATTATTCAATCTTACTCTACAAAAATAATCTATTCATCCAAAAATTCGCTGTAAGGATAAACTACTCTTCTACCAGATGAAGCTAACTTTCATGATATCAAAAAATCTGCAAAAATGGTGGGGTAAGTGAAGACTTGAGTGGCCAAAGCCATCTCCAAACCAGATCTTCTGTGGACTCCCAAGCTATGCAAGTGACACTCATCTGTTAGGCAGGTGGGATGAGGAAGATGAAGGAAAGGTATCTGGGAGATACCCATGAAAGAGTTTCCTGAGCACACTCAGGTAATCCAGAAAAACTCAGCCCTTTCCTCTAATGCAAATTTGCTTTGTGTCACTGCAAGCAGATATGTAATTTTCACCCCCCCAACACTATCTGAGACAAATAAAGCTCATCAGCTGAATTTGGATTAGCAACGTTCTAGACCTCATCTTGGCAGAAGCAAGAACCTCAGCTGCATATAGAAATCACGTGGCAGTACGATGTGCTGGTATAGTATGTGGCTGCGACACATCGCTGCTGAAATTATTAAGAATCCCATTTTGAAGCCTTATGAAGCAGAATTTTGCAGTAAGGACGCATCAGTAATTGCATTTCTGTTATCTGTAATCAGTGCAAGCTGCACAGAGTTCCATCATGAACAGATAATGTTTGTAGGTTTTACTGGATTTGGCAGACATACCTAACTGACTAAAGCAAAAACACTCCTTTTACCCTATTGCTTCATTGATAAGCCTGCTAACTGCCAAGTGGAAGTGCCCTACCTAGCTTGTGAACAGATCCAACCATGAAGAAAAAGCCAGAGCAGCCAGCTTTCACAGTAAATGCTACTTTCTCTTCTGTCCTTACAGTGCTTGTCCTTACTCAGAACCTAAACAAAGAATCAAACAATGAAACCTGGCCTTGGAGACAGACCTACAAGTTTCTAAGCAGCGCTACTCAAGGAAAGTTTCATCTCACTGATAAAGATGTTTCTGGAGCAGCTTTTGGAAGAAAAGCATGCAGCGACCCACAGACATTAGGATAAGCAGCCAGCAGCTGTAAAGACTGAAATGGTGCAGCTGTTCACAGATGAGAAACAGGAGCAGTTACCAGTTGCATGAATGACACTCAAGGTCACTTCAGAGGATTTAAAATGCCAAACATTTTCAAAGGACTACACACAAGCATAACTTTGCATGTAGTTTTAACCCTGCTTAGTTTCTTAGCAGCTGAGATACCGAATGCCAGAGTAGGCAACCAGGTATCTCCAGTAAAAAGGAGTATGGAGAGAGCTCCATTGGCACTAGATGCCACCTTGAAATTTGATTTCCAGTCAGTCAAGCGCTCTGCTTGCAAATTCACATCTAAGGTCTTTGGCAAGGCGGGAACACTTGTATGCACTCTCCTGCCCTGGGACATTACAGAGACTAAGTGAATTTGACAGCCATTTTGGGACCTGGTAGTAAGTTCCAATGCACGCTAACTGTTTTGTTTTTCAAACTGAGCAAGGCCAGCACATATGTTTGAGAGTGGATATCTGCCTATGCTGGGCACTACTTCATGAAAGTCAGGTTTCTGTCACAGATCTAAGGCAAATATTACAATTTACAGGAAAGAAATGAGGACATCAATAAATTGTGCGTTACTGGAGACATACAGCCTTTATAACACGGTGGCTTTCACTATGATCTCCGGGTTTTCTATGTCCTTTTTGCTTTGGACCATTCTCAGTTCCAGCTGGGCTGAGTTTGGTTTGTTTCCTTCACCAGCTTGTGCTAAAAAGATGACAGCAGAATGTCATTAAAAACAGCAGTATGAAGCATGGTTCTGTTACACCACCATTTTTACCTACTCTCCTCCCCAGTCTCCCCGTTTAAGGTTTGCAAAGTGAAAAATCCAGGTCAGCTCTGACTTCTTTTCACTCTTTTCTGCAGCTCTCTCCAGGACATACACATGACTCTGCTACTGTTTAGGAAATGATGCAAACATGCTCTGAGAACCCCCAGATGCCACCTGGATCTCCCTAGGAATTGAACAGCATGGGAACTCCAACGGGAGAGACATGGAGAAAAATCTTTCCTCATGCAGTCAACACACCAAGCAGACATTTCATTATTAATTAATAAAGTCTCAATGCTAAACTCGTACGCTCAAAGAGAAAGGAGCCAGCTACACTTAAAGCAGAAGTTCTCTGCACATCAACCTGGGCACTTCCTGCCGTTCTTGCACTGCGGGTCAGCAAAGCAGTCAAGCGCAGGCAACTCGACTTCAGTCCCGCTAGAGGCTGAGCAGTGACACCGTCAGCCGGGTGCTGTCAAAAACAGGCTTAGCGGGGGGTAAGCAAAGGGACTGGGAGCTGGAACAGAAAGCTCTCATTCTGAAAATTCTCTGAGGTCTGCCTTTGGTCAGGAAACCCAGAAAGCTGCTTGAACGTCTCTTTGGATGCAAATCCAGACAGAACAAGAGTTTGAACCAGTTACCTTTTGCACTCTTAATGGTCCTTTGCAAAACATGCTGCATGGCTGACACAGTCTTTTCACATGCCACCTGTGTTGACAGAACACATTCAGGTTTTAGTGACATTTCAGCTGTCTAGTTTAATATTATTATTAGTACTAATAATGTTATTAATTATAGGAAGATTATTCATTTAATTAAGACTTCAAAAACACTGCTATTAAGAGACAGACATCACTGAAGATGCAAACACGATGATGATTAGTGTAGAGTTTGGGTAGAAAGAAATACTAGATTCACTTTATTCTGTTGGAAAAGGTACAGAAAACAAACACCCGTATCGACTCCACACACTTAAGGGAAAGAAACAGAAAAATAATGGTGACAAATGATTTACACTGCTTACTGTGAAGTGAGGATAAAAAACACAATTATAAACATACATGCAGTCTCTCTCTTTCTCTAGAGAGGAAGACATTTTATCAGGCAAAATTACAGAGCCCATGTAACTGAAATGTGATTGTCCACAGTTGCACAAACTAAATAAAATGGTTTGGCAAACTGGACGTTCTGCTTTTAACGAGGGGGGGAAGACCAAATAGAAGAATGTCTTTAATTAAATGTCATAGATTAAAACTAACTTTTTAAAAAAAGAAGCATTGTCTACAATTGCAGAGAGACAAATAACTTCTGCCACACCTTCAGATTGTTTGGATGCTTATGTGTCCATGCCAAAAGCATAGCAGCAAACAAGTCTCCTGTTCCAACAAAGACAGCATCCACTTTAGGAGACTCCACTCGAATTCTTTGTGTCATCTTGGTACCATCTGCTTCAGCTACAACACAGACAGGCAGTTAAGTAACAGACCAAGCAATTCATACAAAACTATACTACATTTACAGTAATTTATAACTGATCACAACATTTGAATTCCTTTCTTGTTTAGAACGTAAAGATTCTAAAGAGTACTGCAAACTTTGCACCAACTCTTTTAAAAAAGTGCAATCTTTCAAAACTTGGCCAAGTTCCAATACCACTCACAGCTTACACACTGCACGTACTTAAGAGGGAGCAGGTAGCTAGCACCTTTGTTTGCATGAAGGGCTGAAAGCCACCCATTTTCATTTAGACAGCAGAAGCAGCTTGCTCAGGCAACCGAGTATTTATGGACAGTGATGAATCCTAGATGGGGCATCCCAAACTGTAACATGAGGTGTCTCTAGGTTATACGGAGGCACAAGAGCAGCAGCAGACAGCAGATACCTGATCCATGCACTGTATTGTAATCACCACTGGAATGACCAGATCTACTTCAGACTGGCATGAACTAAGTGCTAGGTCCCACTGATTCTTACAGCAATCTTTGAAATATCAAGACTTTTCTGGTCTCTCAGCAGTCCAGAATGTGATGCCCACATTCATCCTCAGATGAACAAGAAAACAAGATCATATCCCATCCCCCATAACTACACCCTTTGCAGGTAAAAACATCCTGTCACAATCCAAACATACAGTGAATACTTGCGACAGCAAAGAAGGGGTATAAAGAACAAGTAGAAGTGCATCTTACAACTTAACAGGGGAGAAACAATCTGCTAACATGACAGTGTAATTTTTCATAAAAACATTTAAAACATTCCAAGTTCTATACCACTGCTACTTGTCAGGAACTTGTCACTAGGAACGTTAATGGCCCCTATCACCTTCATGTAGGACACTCTCCACCTGTGCAGCCTTTGCCCACTCACTCAGAAGTTGCACGAGAGCTCAGGCTGAGATGCAAGCCTGAGCTCTACATTACAGCTGTACCTTGTGTACAGCCTTCCTATCTTGACTTGCCAAATGGATTTTCCAGAGACACGACTTGTGTCACCTTGCTCTGATGATCACTGCACTATCAGTGGGACCATCCCTGTCCTCCACCCATGTTCTGCTCACCTTGCTCAGATACCGTACGCCCGTACTCCCACTTGAGGGCAGTGCTTTGCCTATGCTGTGATGGGGCTCGGCTCCCTGCTCCGTTCCTCTCCGCTCTCACATATTGCTATAGAAGTAGGTCACTTAGGGAATCTAAGCTACTACCACGCAGTGAGTCCGATTAAACTGTACCTTACAACAGCAACGGAAGCACAGAACAGGTGACAGAAAGAGCAGTTACATGGAGGAGCTCGTTACTTACTTTTTCTGTGGCTTCCCAGAGCAATTAGATAGTCGTTTCCTAGGGAGGCCTGTAGATCTGAGCTTGTGATCACCACAGTCTCTGGTCCCATGGCATGGAGCATATCCATTACCTTTCCACGTGCAAAAAAGGCAGGAATCAGGGACTGCAACGTGTGCTGATTAAACCTTGCATCATTCATAGTACTTTGAATTTTTGGCAAGCATCTTGTTTTGACTTTTTTTGTAAAAAGAAAAAAGTTTCTACTCAAAGAATTCACTTGAACTCGAATTAATTTGAAAACTGGGAATAAAGCCATCCATATTTAAACATACTCAGTTGTTAAAATATACAAGTACCTTTGTTTATATTATCTCTGGATGCTAGTCCAAAAAGAATACTTTGCTTTATGTGATCAGAATTCTTGTCCACATCAATATCAGAACATATTATGCAAAGAATAAGAGAACAAACATAGTCACATGAACCTGAGCTGGAACCTTGAAGCACTTGCAGGAAATTCACCAACTTTACGACCTGAAGTCTTATTTAGCTACTACTTTGAGACCTAAATCAGAGGAACAAATGCATCTGCCTCAATCTTCTTCTTTTCATTCTGTTTCAAACCCCAAATTACAGCCATAAATTACATACTTTTGCAAGTGCATTTGCACTCTGTGTATTCTTCACTTAAATTCATTCACACTCTACTTCTGTCATCACAGTTGGTTGCTACAGAAATTATTTTGCTTTCACAGATGTGAGAATTAACTAAGTAATGAGTTTCGCATGAAACATAGGTAAAATACTAATCCTCTCAGAAGTGCAGAACTCAAAATCCTTTCAGGCTAGCTATGACTCATGAGCAGCTGAATGACAAGGATTTATTTGCTTTTTAATTCTCTATTGCTTTGCTTCCTTGCCTAAGCCGCCAAGTTTCTCCAACTGTCAGACCTCTTTGTATAGACATTGGCTGGGTGTTAAAAAAAGCAATAAATGCATCAGCATACACTGTAATAATCAACCTGTGAAGTTAACTCAATTTCATTTCCCAGTCACAATTCACCAACAATCTAATCACCAGTACTGTTCACTGTAGGACTCACCCACTTCCACATTACTATTGCGTCATATTTCATTTTATGTTAGAAGACTCTGCTGCCATGACTAGTCTTGCTAAAGAAATGAATGAGAGCATGTCACTACGAAAATCAATGCCACAATTCCTATCACCTCCACAAGATTCCAGCATGGATTACTGATCAGAGGGGGCAGACCCATATATGACACGCAGCTGAGGAGGCAGACATATTAAACATAATATCCTGCAAGCAACTGTTTTTAAAATGTTTCTATTCCTAAGTGTAATTATTTCTCTTTAGAGCAGATTTTCTAAAATCCATCACAGATAAGAGCTATCACATGAATCAGACAGTCTGACAACTGACTTGTAAAATCGTTCAGCACTTGCAACTCATGTTTGCAGCTGAAATATTAATACCTAAAACTAATGTCTCCGCAGCTAATAATGTTCTCAAGACTGCAACTCCACCGGTGAGGAGGAGAACGGAAGAACTGAGTTGCAGTTAGCAGTCAGTGCCATGAAGCACAGTTCGTAGCTCTTGCTCAGTAGAGTGGGATCATGTAAAACTTGGTGGGGGGATGATTAAAAGAGCAGAGATCTCTGGAGCTGCTTCCTGCCATGAAGAGATGGAATCAGTCCCATGCTGCATGATGTGGCTGGAGGGAAAAAACAACAAACATTGGGGCTGACAGACCTCAGCTACTCTCCAGGATGCCACTGCAGCTGCTGTTTGTTTAAAAGTTATCATGTGCTTTGAAGTTCAAAACCAAACTGGAAGAAATTACATCAGTCCATTATGAAGTGCTTAACTAGTCAACAAAACAAAGAGGACACCGCTATTTTGTCCTTTATCACCAAGACCTGCAGCTTTGTATTTTCTTCATTTCATGTAACATGGTAAGTCCTTATGCCTCAATGCAGTATATTTGCAAGCAATCATCTCTGTATGCTGATGACAGTAGCTATCAATGCTGTGGATTTGCTGCCTTTCCCCAGGAAGTACGTGAATGCCATCATTCCCAGTCTGGTTTCTCATCTATACTGTCTACCCTTTTGCAACCCAGGTCTCAGTCCCTTTGAGTCAGTTTACAGAAGTGAAACACAGCACCAGCAAACTCTGTCAGCAAGAGGCTCAGTGTGTATTCAGTTAATCCTTGCAAGTTAGCTCTCTTCATTGCAAAAAGTCTGCATGGGGAATGAAAAACAGCTTCACTAACACCCGGCACTGCAGTGGCACAACTCACAAGTGGACAGTGGAGGGCGAGGTGCGGGCAGGTTTCTAATGCCCAGGGTCAGGCAGGGTTTTCGCCCCAAACAGTTCACATCCACAGCCCCGACAGCATGGGTTACTGGTCATGTGTGCTGCCGCTATCCTGACACTGCAGGAAAACAAGCTCAGAGAGATGTCCTCATTACCACTGTAACGCAGTCTTTCGGGACACTTCTTCCGGAGTCTGATGGTGGAACAGCCAGTGTTCCGCACCTGGAGCGCACAGGCTCAAATGATAAATGGAGAGAATGCACAGAGGCTGAAAGCTGACTTCAAGGTTCAAGCCAAACGGCAAACAGCAGCACTGCAGGCAGGAACACAGAGATCTTTCACATCCTGCCTCATGCCTACTTACCTCTAAAGCTTCTTTTTCTGTGTGAATCTTCCTGCCCGTGAGTAACCTGAGAATGAAACAGAACTTTTAAGAGCGTACAAGCTCTCCAAGCAATGACTGCTTTGTTCACTCTTTGAAAGGGGGAAAGCTTGAACAGCACCATGCAGGCCTAACAGTTTGTAGCTACATGGTCTCATGTACCAGACAACTGTCTTTAAGAGCTATGAGCAGACTCACATCTGTTCTAACCTCTCCTGTAGAGATCCCTCTACTGTAAAAATCTCTCGTGTCTTCATCTCCCATGTAGGGAGACAGCCTGTGATGCATCACAACAGGCTATCTCCTGACCAGAGGCACAGCTACACAGACAGGACAGGCTGGAGGCATTTAAATTCGTAACTCCTGAGAAATGCTGCCATGGTGGTACATCTGAATCTCATTCTTTTAAGTCAAACTATTTCAGCTTTGATATTCTGACATACAACAACTTTTCCTAGGAATGGGTAAGAACAAGGAAGGGAAGAGATGTATTTTTTCAACCTGCTCTAGATATGGGCCTCCGGAGAAAATAAGAAGTAATCATGAGAACAAGAGACCTTAGAAAGCAAGAAGAATCTCTTCCTCACGTAACTCCCAGCTTTTTCATGGGTTTCAAAATGGAACAGTTAGAGGTTTGCTGAAAAGTATCGCTTGAAAGTAAATGCTCAAACCCAACACATACACACATGTGGAACTTCACTGAGACAAATTAAAGAATGAGCATCAGTCAGTCTCCCCGGGCTCCCCTGCTTTTATCCCCAAATTTGTTTGGTTATACAAGGAAACAAGTACTTACTCAGCTTCAAACTGGTTAGGAGTAATTATATCAGCAACAGGTACAACCTTGTCCCTGTAGACTGGGAGGAGATCCTTGGGCACATACTAGGGGAGAAGTAAGAATATCAGATGTTGTCAGCAGCACCTGAGTTGTGGGACTTACAGCTTTCTTTCCCCCATCTGCCATTCATGCTCCCACTGGGTAACTGACAGCTCCCAGCAAACCTTTATGAAGCGGTAACTAAAGTGTCAGTCAGAGCATCCTCTGGTACAGCCAACAGCTTGTCTTTCACCAGAGCTTATGTGAGACACTGCTAAGCCGGCCTAAGCTGGCAGCATGAAGAGGAAGTAGTGCATGGATGAAGAAAGATTGGGTTCCCTCTCACGACAGCTGACACAGCAGCATGAGGAAATGATGAGCCCCTACCTGAGGACACGTCCTTACCTCCAAATCAAATTATTTTGTTATTATACAGACAGTATAGAAGCCCTTTGGTGCAGAGCCTAACAGGAACAAGTAACACCCGTGCTCCCCCCTTTCAGGGCAGCTTTCCCAGGGTGCGCTGAACATCAGTAGGTGCAAATGCGAATCACATTGGTAATTTGTTTGGTACAAGTCCATCTATAAAGCAGTTCTGATAAGGACATTAAAAACCTTTTGTGTTGCTCTTTAAGTAATGAGGGCTAATGCTCCTCTTTCTGCCTGTCTGTTCCATCTCTTGTCTCATCTTCGTGCCCCAACAGGACTGGTTTTCTACGGAAGTGACACACACTTAAGAGGTAACAGGAACCCACCAGCCTGTGCACTGTCCAGACTCAGTTGCTTGGCACACACTGGAGCTCAAACAGAAGTATGGGTTTGATGTGTATGGGACTCACCTCCCCTTCATGAGTCCTGCTGCAATTCAGTTTAACAATACTGTTTAATTAAAGGTCACAGCTTACTCATAGCTGATATTCTTCAGCAGAACCCCATCTGTTAAATCACTTGTCAATGTTTTACTTTCTCTGTTAGTCTCATAGCTACACAGGGCAGGATGCATGTACACATGTAACACATGCTATTGTCTTCCATTGCCATTGTATCTACAACTGACACAACTTCACCACTGTATGCTGCCAGAATATCCACCACCCTGACACTGAGCTCCTTGGAGCAGCCATAGTAAATCGGTGATGTCACCGGGGTTGTCTTTAGACAGAAATACCAGACTAGGACACGTCTAAACCAAGACAATTTAAAGTCATCACTTGTCACTTCTTATGGTGGGAATCAGTTGATGACAGTGTTAAATACTCTCCTCTTATTTTCCACCCAAAAGTCCTCAGTCATGGTTGTAACTTCTCCCAAGAGCTAAAGCTTTGCAAGATGACTCTACAGCTATTAGATCTCTGCTTCATTAGAAAAAGCTAAGGACAATAAAATAATGCAACTGATGTAAAATGAAATAAAAGAACATAAAAGCAATGGCAAATTTATTACTAAGTGCTATTTCATGTGTTGCTTTATGGCAGGTGAACTGAAAAACGTGCAAGGACAGAGAGGAATTCATAATGCACAAGGAGCTAAGGCGGAAGGACAAATAAAGCATCGTTACGGCTGGCGTCCTCCCACACTGCATTTTTACTGCAATTATTTGCTAGTTTTGACCAAAAAGGAGTGTTTGTCAGTATGCAGTTCAGTATTGGCACACAGAACCTTTCTGTCACTGATCACAGCCCAGTGCCTAACAGCTGTAGGATCTCACATGAAATAAGTCATCTTCATTTAGGTTCAAGTGGTGTGTAAATTCATCCCCATCACTGACAACACCAGCCTGGCTACTAGCCAAAACAGAGATCTCAGTAGAAGATGGGGGAAGTACAGAAATAAGGAGGAGACTGAGAAAATGTTCCTGCAGACAAGGTCTGCATTCCACCTGTTGTTTCAGCAGACAGAAATGAACCCAGGGCCATGCAGCCATCACTCTTTCCAGATACTGAACTTATTCAAATACAGGAAATTAAAGTACACACTTACTGATGCTTGCATCCACAAAAATCACATTTAGCTTAGTTCTGTTGTTTAAATGTTAAGAAATCTTTGTACATCTTTCTGTAACAAATGTTCACTTTGCAGAGAATCCAAATGGGTAAGTACTAACCATAGAGCCTTCTCCATTCCATTTGTCACCCATCACTGGATCACATACTGTAACAGAATAAATCTAGCTTTAGAAAGTGCATAGTTATAGAGACTGTTGGGAGGGAAAGGTTCTAGGTAACAGTAGCGGCGTCACAGATGACTGTTTTAAATCATCTAAATCACTTGCTGTGGAATCCTGATTTCAAATTCCGCAGACTACATCACTTTGCCCCAGAGGAAAAGACTGAGATCACTTCAAGAATCACCAAATCTGAATTTGTAAAAGTGCCACTTAGCAAAGTTTGACAGCAAGGCTCACTTTTAACTTACTACACAGAAGAAACATGCAAAGGGAAGCCAAGTTAGAATCAACTGAAAGTTATTTAGCCAAAACTGGAGACACAAAAAGGGAGACATGCCCATTGAGTCATAAGGTTCAGGACAGTCCACTTTGCTTTCAAAACTCCTGATGGAGCTTAGGTGCAATGAGATGCAGTCTTAGACCCAGACTTTGTCAGTGGCTTATGTCTAATGGAAGGGATACAAAGGGTAAGAAAAACCTTCTCTTGAATTACTACAAGAATTTGCAAGGGAATGAGTGACTATGGAACCTCCAAATCTTCAAGATAGCAGCAATTAACAGGTTTAATAGCACTAATAAGGTAGACCACAACATTAGGTTATTTGATTTTTAGCAACACTTAATCATCAGCCAATTATTAGAGTAAGCTAGTAAAACTTGCTATGATCAGAACTACAAAATTGTTCACATTTTGTGAGGTTAACCTAGCACCAAGATTTTTCTCTACTTGCAAGCTGTAGTGAATTATTGGTATCAAATGATCTCTGAAACCTTGCAAAATCTAGCTGCAGTTAATGACTTAGTAATTAACTTACTTCATCAGCATGTGCCAGCTGATAATCTTTGCCTTTTTTTCCTTTGCTGCCATTTTTCAGCCATTTTTCATTGCCATTTTGAAATCTACTTTCGGGAATCCTCCTCCCTGAGAGGAGCCCAAACTCAGTGAGAGATACTGGGTCACAGCCTACTGCAACCCCAGTGAGCTCCAAGGGTGTCCCTGTTTATAGCATCACAACATGACTGTCTTTGTTCAGTATATTTCCAGTCTTGCCACAACGTTTTGTTAGACTCTTGATTCTGGCACATTCCAGGGCAGGCCATGATCCAGGCAGCAGGAGTTTCAGTTAAAAATTGCCTAAATTTGCCCAACTCACTGTACCATAACCAGGACAAGAAGGTACCAGCTGTCCCAACTCACTGCAGCCACAAGAAGAACACAGGTATTTGCTGGTCCTGACATGGCAATGTGGCCCAGGGGGTCTGCACCATCGCAAGTGGCTACGTCACAGCATTGAGCATCAGGTATCTTACACACTCTCACAGCTCCTGCAGCACATTCAACCTGAAGTTTGTACCTACTGACTGCCACTTCTGAAAGAGCAGGCCATGTGTCTGAAACAGCTGTCAGATGGTTGTAGTCACCCTCTCCTACCTGCTTCCATGTTGTTATGTCTGAAGGTAATGAGGATGAGGGGGTTGGACTGCTGGGTGCAAAGGGGCTTTTGTTACGAGAAAGGCAGAGCGCCCTCCCTTCACTCCCCACCCCAAGACTCGGGAATAGTGGCATGGAGAGGAAGGACTGTGGGACAAGACAGTAGCTGTGACAAGAGTCCTATTTTTACTTAAGTTAAAAAGACATGCAGCAAACACACAAAAAAGTGCTGCGTGGACAGAAGAGAACTGCATTACAAGGACACAAGAAGGAAATCCATGCCAGGGTACACAAATTCATACCTCCTGTAACAGCATCAACACACACAGAGCACAGGTTCTGAATCACTAGCAGTACTAACACCATATCCCAAGTGTCCCCACTTTCAAAGTGAGGGCAGAAAAAGCCTAGTCTTGTACTTGAAAAAGGAACACCATTCACTGTAATAAAAGAACTTTTAGCAAGACTTTAAAAAAACCCTAACCCAATGTCCAATCAGTGCTTAAGGAAGATACTAGGAGCAAAAAGAAGGTAATTTGGTTTACATTTTACAGGTATTTCCTATACATTATATTCTAGTTATTAAATGTGAAGGATCTTAGAAGCCTAGCTGTACTCTCCCCATCTGAGTACTTCCTTCGTGTTCTATACAGATGGGTATTTCCCTCTGCACATACTCCCACATCTTTTAACTTTCACTTACTAGGTACAAGGATCTAGAGAACCTGACAATGCAAGTGCTAATAAAGTTTAAAAAGCCACAAATCCTCAGCTCATGAAAACCCCCTCTACTACATTTTTCTAAAGGAGAACTGTTCTTGGTTAATTTTAAATCAGATGATGACACTCTGCAGTATTATACCCTGCAAGTCTTGTGAACCACTCTAGAGGTTTCCTGACCAGAGTTTACTGACCCTCAGAGCTTGTGATCCCACTAAATCTCCACTGACTTTGCCCTGTTGTTCTAAACTTCTTCTCATTTCAAACCCCTGCTGTTTACGTTCCAAAGTCCTTGTCAGAGTCAGGAACGAAAGCAGCTCTTCTCTCACATGTTTAGGCCTGACGTGACACGTTAATGACAGAACTGCTGGTGTGTTGCTCTTTGAGTGCTCCTAGGTAACCTTAGCAGAGGCCACCAGTGACTGATTTGGAAATCCAGTCGAGGCTTCAGTTACCAGCACTCAGAGTTTACGCCTCTGAGCTACAAACAGCAGCAGCTGCCTGGGATGTTACCACCCTTTCTTTGATGCTGTCCTCAAGGCACATTCTCCTTTGGATGCCACAAGGCAAAAAACATACTGAAGATACAAAATCAGAAAAACAAAAATCTTCCTTCCTCAACACTTTAAGCAATGCTGAAACAAAACTTCATGGAGCCTCACTGGTTCCAGCCAGACCAGAGAACAAGATGGTTGTGAAATTCTGGGTAACATCAGAAGAGCATTTTTATCCTGAAACATGAAAACGATGGGCACATACAATGATGAAGCAGAAAGGATAGTAATTTACATCCTTACCATATACTAGGTTAGAATTCTGTTGTTTCAACTCCTGGACAATATCCACAACCATTGCAAGAAATGATGTGTCTCTTGTATACCCTTTGGGGGGGGAAAAAGGCATTTTTAAAGCCTGCTTCTATACATTTATTTTTTTTACATAAAAAACGTGGCTAGGTATACTACATTTCATTCTTTGGAGTAATGCATCTTTAGAACAAATACGTTTTAGTATTTCATTTGGGTTTAACAACACGGAGGAAAACGTTCAGACAGTGCTTGCACAACTACAAATACAACCTTGAAAACCCCGGCAGTGTGTTATACACGAAAGGTTCTTACCACGCCAAAATACCTAAACACATGCACAGGAAAGGTCAGACTGGAAGAAAAACACATTTGTTTTCTTCAGAACTGCAGTCTGAATGGATACTGTTTGCATGCAGCAGATAAGAAATACTCTAAATTCCATTTACTGTTCTCATACTCTGGCTTGAAGTGGGTTTGTTATTATTATTCATGTTGGTGCTTATACAGTCCATGACATTAATGCAATGAAGAACAGATCTTGACTATTTTAGAACAACTGCCAATACACCTATAAAATTCCTATCTTTAGGCTGAACAATAAAGTAAGTTATAGTGTATCTCAAAGCCCTAGTCATAGAATCCGAGCTAGCACCACAGTAGTCTTACTTTCTTTATTTTATAGATGTTTATTTAGATTATATGTTTATATTGTACATGTATTTATATTTTATTTATATGTTTATAAATAAACATCTACGTTAGACATGTGTATGTATATACTTTATTGATTTATACATTATTTTCTTTTCTTTTATTTCATTCAACAGTATTTTTAGCAAGGTAGTTTCTCCAAACCTTCAGCTTAGAACTGTCCACTATAATAAAACATTTTAAAATATTAAAAAAAAATTGGTGGTTTTTTTTTCAAAAATTGATCCGTTCTTAGGTGGAGCAGAGAAATTCCCATCTCAGCCAAGGTACCTACAGGCAACAGACACACAATTACAGACAAATCCAATCTGCTGACAAATTAATTTGCTTTCAGTGTTTGAATAATCGCATCCAGGTTGTTAGAGGTAAAAAGTACAGTCATGAACTACACCAAAGAGCTCTTCCTGTTTGGAGAGAAAAATCCCTCTTTAGGCCTCGAACAGAAAAAACCGCATTTTCAGTAAGTTCAAGCATGGCGTAACGGGCAGTGCTACGTGATCTTAAGAAAGTCGTTTCGCGTCTACCTGTGCATTCTTTTTGGCCATACCAAGAGCAGCTACACCAACACACGCAACACACTGCCCTATCCACCCACAAGTCCTATTTTTAAAGGTATATTCATAAAAATACATTTTTCTCTCCAAAGTTTCTTTTTTCTGGAGATTTCTATTTTATTGTCTACTGTTTTTAATTTCTTACATCTGTCTTGGAAGTACAAGACAGTCTCTTCCAAGAGTGGACACTTTAAAAAAACAAAACCAAGGAGCATTCAGATAAAAGAACCTTCAGACAGTATTTACAAATTTTGGATACTAGTATCTCCTGAAAACTCTCACAATTACATCTGCTTTTCCTGGAAATGTCCTTTGCATGAATTCTGTCAAGGAAAAAAGGTGTCTGTCTATGTCTCAATCACAGAGAATCCATTTATGCTGAAATTTTTTGCTTAATCTTAGTTCAGTTTGTGTTCTTTCTGTTTAGTCTCCTTTACTTTAGAGATACCGCCTGACACGGAACTGACAGTAGCTCTTTAGACATTCCACACACTTCAAGCCAGAGCGACTGCTTTGGAATGATAATCCATACGCTTAAGCTCTCCAGTTTTCCCTGTGTATAAAGCACTTCCCCATTTTTAAAAAGTGACCTTTCACTGCTGTAAAAACATGATACTGCAATCTAAGCCAAATGCATTGGTCTTACTGAGGAGAAACCTGATGGGTAATCTACATTTGAGAATAAGAAACTGGTTGAGAAGTAGCTTTTAGTAAAAACTGTTCCCAGAACCTTTAATTTCTACAAAATGTTCTTTAAGAGATGCCCCCTTTGTATCTATAAACATTTTGCAGCTAGTGGCAAGTAAAGGCAAACACTGTATGGTCGTGTCCTGCAGAACTCTATCCTCTCAGTCAAAATAAAAATCCAGTCCTGCTTATACTTTTCTCTGTATCCAGAGCGTCACCCCTTGAAGATTAAGTTGAAAAAACAAGGATAGACAACTGTGTATAAGAACATATTGCAGTACTGCAGAGTGTCAGTACTGCAAATTTAGGAGAAACAATTAAATTAATATCTCCAAATACATTTAACAATAATGCTCTGACATCCTGAATCTCTCTTTCAGTAGATGCACTCCCAAAACATTCATAAGGCCTGTAGGTATCAGTAACCTATGCAAGGAGATCTATTTACTCAAGCAATTATAGCCTTCTGTGTTCCAAACTGAACAATATGAGCAGCTAAGACCATATTATGTGAAAGAAATTGCAGGAGGAATCAAAGAAGGGAAAAAGCAATTGCTGGACTTGGAACAAGGATTTTTTATTTCTTTAGTTTTGTTTAGATTCCCATGGGAACTCTAATCAAGCAGCTCTTCTTACCTGTGAGCACATAATCATACCGGTTGACTTTGTTCAGTTTAAGTCCTTCATACAGCTCATGAAGTTCATCTGAATTTAACACCTGACCCTTCCAGTGGTCATAACCTGCCAAGTAAATGACAGATAATTTTTCAAGTTAGATTTTCTATTTAGGATCACACAGATTACGCATCAGGTTTCCACATCTTCTGTAAAACGCTGTTGCCAAATGAAAGCTGCTGCCCGCAGTTAAGGTGCTCAACTTCTTAGCACCTCTGCTTCCCAAAGGAGTAGGAACTATAATGACTACACTGCAGTTTGGGACTGTCCACTTACCAGCAAATCAAGCAAAGCTCACACACATTCTCCTTCCAGTTTTCTTACAGTGCCTGGGTAACTATTCCCTCCCTGTGTGGATGGACACAAATGTATGTTTCAGACTTGACTGGAGGAGGAGGTCAGTGTAATATTTACTTTTTTATAGTATAAAGACACAAAAATAGAAGAAAAAGATCAACAGCTAGATGACAAGCTTAAACTGGATCTTCTCCCAAAAATAGAACAGATTTAATGCAGAGGATCCTGGAGGAGGCAAATGAGTATCAGAAAGACACTATTAAACAGACATATAATATCCACACACTCTTATGCTTGAATGACTTCTAGGAATTACAAGCCTGAGAAGCAGATGGAAGGTGAAGTTACATGGAATGTGTCAAACTAGTTTCTATAAACAATGGATCCAGCTCCATGGCAGTTAATATAACGGAAAAAACCCAAAACCAGTCTTCCTTGACAGACTCTAGCAAACATGTCTTGAAAAATCTAAATGCACCTTGTCAGCAAAGCCTGCCTACCTAGAAGGCTGTCGTCATTCCCTCAAATGTAAGAATGGGGCATCCTCCAGGATATTAGATGGCACACGCACAGTCTAACTTCTCCAGCCTCCATAAATGCAGGGTCTTATCTTTTTATTAACTGGAAAGAGGAAAAGTGGAATGTAAAATGAAGCATATGTAAAATGGAAGAAGATTCCATGCCACCTCTGTGTGATAGCAACACCATTTGGTTTAACTTCTGCTCTTGGGGTTAAAAAGTTCTGTGATAAAAACTATTGGCTTTGATTGTTGCTTTAAACTGTGTTATTGGAGTAACTGCCAAAAGGCGCCTGGAGCTTGGGATAAGCACATTTTTCAGTTTTCCTTCTTAGTAACGCAAATACGCCCACAGCAGGGTGAGCAGCTGGATTACTTTGTTCTCCTCGACTCACAAGGCGCTAGCATCCAAAACGCCACTCGCTGCCAGCTGGCTGGGGCTCTGACTCATCAGCCACCAAATTCTCTCCCTCGAAGAGGCTTTTTTAAAAGTCTCTTTGAAGAACTGAACGAAGTGAGGATTCCCTTATGTTAGAGCTGTAGTTCCACTGCAAAACACCGATGTTCAAAGCACTAACACCCAATACCTGGGCACACATCTAGACCCAAGTACAAGAGGAGCCCGTAACTACAATTAACTCAAATATTTGACTTACTTAAAATATATGTAGATGTGTTCTGTAGTATCTGCAGCTCTACAGAGAAACGATCTGTCCCTCCTTTCCCCCAAATCTCTACTTCTATTAACAAGCGGTGTTCCCCAGGACCTATTCTCTTGAGTGCCTTTGTTAATGACCTTGATGAGGGGACTACGTGCACCCTCTGTAAGTCTGCAGCTGACATCAAGCTGGGCAGCTGTGTCACTCTGCTGGAGGGTGGGGGAGCTCTACAGAGAGATCTAGAGAAGCTGGATCCATGGGCCAAGGTTAATTGTATGAGGCTGAACAAGGCCAAGTCCTGCACTTGGGTCACAACAACCCCATGGTAGGCTACAGACTTGGGGATGTGTGGTTGGAAACCTGCAGGTCAGTAAAGGACCTAGCAAAGCGATATTACAGTCACCTGAACAGGAGCCAGCAGTGTGCCAGGTGGCTGAGGAAGCCAAAGACATCCTGGCTTGTATCAAAAGTAGTGTGACCAGCAGGAGTAGGCAGGTGATTATCCTCCTGTACGCAGGACTAGTGAGGGTCCATCTTGAATGTGGTGTTCAGTGCTGAGCCACTTGCTACAAGAATGAAACTGAAGTGCTGAGGCATGTCCAGAGAAAGGTAAAAATGATCAGGAAGGGCCTTGAGCACAAGTCCTCTAGGGAGCAGTTGATGTAACTGGGGCTATTTAGTCTGAAGATAAGGAGGCTAAGGGGACACCTTATGACTCTCTACAAGTACCTGAAAGGAGGCCGGAGCAAGGGATGAGATCAGTGCCTTCTCTCTGGTAGCAAGCCATGGGACCAGCAGAAATGGGTGCAAGCTGTGCTAAGGGAGGTTTAGGCTGGATATTAGAAAGAATTTCTTCACCAACAGGGTTATCAAACATTGGTACAGGCTGCCCAGGGCAGTAGTGGAGTCAGCATCCCTGGAGAGATTTTAAAAGCTTTCTAAGTAAAAGACATTTAGAAGATGTAGTGCTGACAGAAATGGTTTAGGGGTGACTTTGCAGTTCTGGGTTAAAGGTTGGACTTGATGATCTTAAAGGTCTCTTCCAACCAAAAATATTCTGTGATTCTAGAGGATCCTTTATATGACCTAGTAACAGATATAATACAACCTGAAGTCTAATCACCTGTATCAAAACAAGCCCTAGGGTAACTCCCAAGTAAGACCCAGGTATTCAGGCAGATGGAAAAGGGTGATGCCTTCACTGGACCCAAAGAGAACTGTGATTTCATTAGGAGACAAATGATGTTTAAGTAAGGAGAAGAAAACAACATCAAAACTGGCAGGAAGATGACAACACCCTAAGCACTTTCCCCAGGGTAACTTCATGTAACATGATGAACAAGGGTCAAATCTCATGACCCTGCATTTATCCTATTCTCTTGGACGGAATATACAGCCAAAAAGCAGCTTCTGAAAAGCAACAGAAGTGAGAAAGCAGCATATGTGAGAAAGTAAAGTAACTTTGCATGTTCAGAAACTGTTTCACTAACTGAAGGATGGATCCACCTTGGCATTCCTGGCAAACGGACCATCTGGAAAGCAGAACAGCGAAAAATCCGGATACATAGTGTGTGGTCAAAAAACCCCACTGCATAACTCTGAACCCAAGGCTACTTTGCAGAGAACGTCAACAGCAATCTTCAGTGTGCGAGGTCCAACTGGCTCCAGGGAAATGAGTGAGTGGTTGGAGTCAAGGCTAATAATAATGAGGAACTGCTGTCTTGCTCAGCTAGATGCAAGAACACAGCGGGCAATGAGGGACGGGGATCTGCTGGAGAGGGTCCAGCGGAGGGCTACGAGGAGGATTAAGGAGGGCATGGCTTATGAGGAGAGGCTGAGGGACTTGGGGCTTTTTAGTCTGGAGAAGAGAAGACTTAGGGGAGATTTGATCAATGTTTATAAGTATCTGAAGGCTGGCCAGGAGGGGGGGACAGGCTCTTTTCACTTGCTCCCTGTGATAGGACAAGGAGCAATGGGTGTAAGTTGCAGCAAAGGAGGTTCTGCCTCAACACAAGGGGGAACTTCTTTACTGTGAGGGTCACAGGGCACTGGAACAGACTCCCCAGGGGGGTCGTGGAGTCTCCTTCTCTTGGGACTTTCAAGGCTGCCTGGATGCGTTCCTCTGTGATCTGTGTTAGATAGTTTTGTCCTGCTCCGGCAGAGGGGTTGGACTCGATGATCTCTTGGGTCCCTTCCAACCCCTAACATCCTATGATCCTATGATCCTATGAGGACATGTGCAGTCCCACAGATGCCTTGCAAGACCTAAAAATCAGCTTCCTAGAAATATTATCCCTACCACTAAATATGAGTATCTGAAAAACAGCAAGTGAAAACTTGAAACGTTCAGTTTACTGTGCACTTACTGTAACTCCTACTTTGCAGTAATTTTCCACTGTGGCACTCAATAACACAGAAGGGCAAAGTCTCACAGTACCTTGGATATTTGCCCACATACAAGAACCACAGACAAGAAAACTAAAGAATCAGTTTTAAGTCTGTATTGGACAAAACAACTGTATCCCATTTGGAGACTACAGAGCTTGACAGGCATAGCGGTTCAATCAAAGTATTGACCTTGTCTTGGACATTAAGTTGAGATCTTTGCTTTTATCTTCCACTGAGGAACAAAGCTGAGTCCTCTTTGTTCTGTTTACAAAAATCACCAAGTAATGCCCCTCAGTACTGGACAGAGAGACCAGAGAGAAAAAACCATGATACAGCTCTCCAAAACTGCGCCTTGGCTCAGACTGACTGCATGAGTCTCCCAGATTTGAAATACATTTAAACACACTGATGAACAAACATCTTCAAACATCTTTATACCACTTCTGTTTACCTTTGTGACGGCCTTTTATTGCAATTAAATGTTACATATTTGCTTTGAGCAGATAAGCTCAATGAAAAACAGGTAAGATATGATGGCTGTTGTCACTTGTCCCTCTCAAATGATAAGCATATGAATTCAGCTCCAAGGAAATGCCCTGGTTTAGCTGTGTGAACAAGGAAAAGAACCCAAAATGACAACCAAGAGAGGCAGCTAGTACTGTACCCAAAATGAATTTAAGCACCACTCTTTCTTGCTTTCCTGCACTGGTACTTTTTTCCTCCCTTTGGAATGCATTTATAAGCCTCTTGCTTTCAAAAACAAGGGACAAAAGAGTAGAATTCCTAGGCATGCCAGAAGACAAAACGGTAAGAGAAAGAACAAAACTGAACATAAAAACCAAACTACCATCTAAGTATAGCGAGGCATGTAAGATTTGTATTCCAACTCAGAACACTCGGCTCTGAGGTCTGAGCTCCTGCTGTGGTGCTCCCTGTGAAACTATTCCAAGCGGCTTCAGTAACCACGTATTGAACATGGGAAAAAGGAAGAAAGTTCTGGTGTTTGAGGCACATGATGGCCAGGCTGTGGTCGCAGCTGTGTGTCACAAAATTCACATGCACTCTCTGGCAGACGACCTAGTCTAAATCATAGAATCACAGAACACTAGGGATTGGAAGGGACCTCAAAAGATCATCTAGTCCAATCCCTCTGTCAGACCTGGGTCACCTAGACCAAGTCACACAGGAACACAGGCGGGTCTTAAACATCTCCAGTAAAGGAGACTCCACAACCCCCCTGGGCAGCCCCTTCCAGTGCTCTGTCACCCTCATTGTGAAGAAGTTCCTTCTCACATTCATGTGGAACCTCCTGTGTTCCAGCTTACAACCACTGCCCCCTCTCCTATCACTAGACGACATTGAGAAGAGCCTGGCTCCATCCTCCTGACACCTACTCTTCAAATAAACACAATTTCATCTTCAGTTACCGGGTAGCCTCCAACAAAAGCAGAAATACAGCACCCAAGTCTTTAGTGGATTTTCTTTACAGCTAGTTAGTGTGGGAGTAAACCACCACCAGTGTCAGGAGCAAGTGGAGATTTGGCGAGGTGGGGGGGGGAAGGTGTCCTGTAGTGCACACGTGTTAATGACTATGCGGGTGGTAGACTGTGAAGATGTAATTTCTCACGTATTAGACATCCCAGCCAACCCAACCACCCACTACACACCCACTAAGGGGAAGCAAAAAACGCTTTACTTAAAAAGAAAAGGGATGGGAAAGAAAAAAAACAGGCTATTTGATCCAGACCAGTTCCAAAGGTACAATTTGAAAAACAAAAATGGAAATCAATGAAGAATTAAAAATGCACGCAAAAAAATCAATGATACAACAACAAAAATCTAGATTTTTATTTTTGCACATCAGACAATTAAATGCATCTGCAAATAATGCAGTAAAACAGAAAAAAAAGCACGATGTTTTTGTATATTGCATGATAGCTTCTTTTATTTGTACTTGAAGCATGCTGCCACTTGAGGGTGAGTCACTAATCATAAAAGCTCCTCTCCAAGCAACATGACAAACTGTTCTCCTAGGGGGACTGGTTTAAAGCACGTTTTTCCAATTTCAGAATTATCAGAGACTAAAGAAAGCTGAATTTTCTCAGCAAGAGTCAGCACAAATAGGCCCATGGTATCTTCTTAATTTAAAGACTGGGGGGAAAAAGCGTAATAATGATTCACCAAGTTAAGTCTGTTAGTCATAAATTTTATGACTAACTGCATTTTATCTTTTGCTGACAACCCCAGGTTTAAAGGATGTGGATGGGGAAAGAAAGAACACCATGTCTAAAATCTCTTTTGCTACCCATATCCCTTTGCTATGTTCATTCTTTTAGAAACTGAAGTTCATCATTTTTTGAAGCAGAAATTTGTCCTTCAGCTTTAATGATGATCACAGAAAGGGTTCTTGTTAAGATCCTCTTTTTGTAAGAAAATCCAGTTATCTTCAGCCGCTTACCCAGCACCCAATTCCTGTTCTATTGTGGCACTGCTGCACACAGGAGCCACAGCCCAGCACAGTAGTTTCTGTTCATTAACCCCTGCAGCGCTACACCGACGTCCAGGTACTAGTGCAAGCTGGTGTGTGGGAACGCTTGGAAAAGCCTTCTTATGAGGAGGACAGCATGTTCTCACATGCCTGTCTCAAAGACGCAGTGCAAAGCCACAGAGATTAGAATCTATCCTTCAGTTTAACAAAGGATAGAAAGAAACACTTTTGGGATGATAATTTAGGCTTTCTTGGGAGTAGGGGAGGGAGATACCACTAGCTTATTGCTCCTTCTACCATCTTCATTGGCTGTCAAACTTTGAATGAAGCCCTGGTAACCTTTTTCCAGCTGCGATTCTATTTAAAAAATATTATCTTCCTTCTTTTTTGTTTTAAGACCCTGCTGGTAATGGTTATGGTCCAGCAAAACCTCTTTTAAGCTGTGTTAGTGGTCTATGAAGCTCATTTTAATTCTGAAAATGAAAAGGCAACAAATGACAGGTGCTCATCCATTTTAAGGTGCAAGTTACCTCACGTGAACAAACTGCTTCATCTATGGAAGATTAGAACAGTTTTACCCAGCTATAAAAAAAACTGAAAAAAAAATTCCCAACTCCTAAACCAAATACAATAAAGAAACACCAGTCACACCTAAGTGCCTCTTAAAGACAGACAAACTTTGTAATATGTCAAAGGGTACAAGCAAAACAAGCAGCTTTTTGCTGAGCTAAGAAAGACCCCCCCAACACATACCCCTTGTTTAATTATTATCTCTAGCGAGCATTTTCTAACAAGCAGAGATGGCTTTCTAGCTACCTTTGAAACATTCCCTTCTTCCTCCTAGTCTGACTCTAAATTCCTTCTGTGATACGAACCATCTTAACACCTTTCTGAAAGGTGCATGGTGCTTAATACAGCATTAGAAGACAGAGGTTTCGTAGTGTGCTCTCTGTTGCTAAACCTCAGCAGCACTATGAGAGTTTCTCAAGTTTGTTCTTTTCTCCTTAGAAACAATTTCTGCTCTTTTTCAAGCTTCTAAAGTCAGATTTTGTTCCTGAGCTCTTTCTCTTTCTGAGACCCTCAGAATTTCATTATCCAAGTGGATCTGCTTTCAAAAAAACTGCTACAGTAGATGTGTCACTATTGATTCAAAACCAGCACATCACTTGGAGCTCTTTTATAGGTCGAAGTTATCGCTAAAATAAATTTCATCTTTTTTTGGAAAAATAAAGCCCTCCAGCCCTGTGACTCTTAGGAAGTCTGGAAGTATATGCATTCATCATGATCAAGCTTAGAACCCAAGTAAAATACATCCAAATGTATTAATACTCCACATTCTTCCTCCCTGCTGAATGTACTTTTTGGACACTTGCCAGTCATCTGGGTGGGCATGGATAAGGAAATATTGGAAACACAGGAGAAGAAACATGGTGTCTCGCTCAATATTCCAATGTTTGGGATGGCAACATCATGAGGAGACTCATAGGGCCAAAAGGAACAGAAAGCAGTGCTGAAGATTCCGTTCAGAGGCCTGTCTGCATAGATGGCTGTACTTGTATTACTGAGTTAATTAGATCACTGCCTAACAAAAGAGACTCACACACTGGCAGCAGGACTTTACCAAGACACATCATGCTCTCATCCCAAACCCAGACTTCTGCGAGACTTGAATCAAAACATGAAGATTGCATTTCCATCCTACATCCTGAAAATGCAAGTGAAAACACATAACCAGTCTTCCCACTGCCATGTGATTAGGTGAGGCACATGCTGAGGAGAGCTGAGCGACTGCGGAGTGATACCTCAAGGCACAAGTTTTAAAACTTTACCTGTGTGGTTTGAAAACTGGACGGAGTTCACCGTATCAACTTCGAATCCCAAAACCTGTAACAGAATACAGGAACACTTCCTTTAGTTCCGCAGCTTTGCTGGCTCATTGTCAGTACCACAGAACACCAGAAAGGATTCTCATTTCCCAGTGCACATTTAACATTCTTGAGCGCGGTTCTGAAGCTCAAGCTGAGTCAACATACACGGAATATAAACAAACACCACAGTATGTTATTCCAGCAGAGGACACGGAACAAAAGTGACACAGACAACAGCAACAGAAAAACAGCTCTGCATCCGCAGGCCAGCGTTCATATGGGGATAAGGACAAACAGACTGGTCCAGCAGTAACCACTGAAGGCCTGAAGAAAGCTTTGGCTAGTATTTCTTGGCAAAAAAAGCAGTCTACATTTCAAGGTACTAAATTAACACAAAATATGAGGGCAGGATGCTGTTGGTATTGTAGAAAGCTGATACTTGTAAAAGCAGTTTCTTTACAATTAAAAGAGAATAAAAAGAATTCACAGAGAATTAATGTGGGGGATTATGAGACAAACAACAGAAGACAGCTTTTAAAAAAAACTAAGTAAAAAACCCCTGAAGCATGCTGCAAAAACCACCTGCTACCTTGCATTACCAACAATCAAAATACTGAAATACCCAAGAATTTGCTAGTACAACCCACAAACGTGTTCTTGTTGCCCAAAAGAGATAATTATCATGAGAACAGAAGCACCGAATTAGGACTGAACTAATGAGAATTTGTAACCTGACAATACCTGCTTAATATAGACAGGCATTGCTTTTAAAGACATTTTTAGACATTTCTATCTGCCATGAGAGAAATTCTAATGCAACAGTGACTTAACAGTCTGACATTTACTATTTGTTTCCACATCCTACTTGCTCTGAGTAAGAATTCTCTTCAAAAGAAGAGCTGCTATATATGGCTCAGTGAGTCACACGGGGAGATAATAGCAATGATGCACTGCTGCTTATGATCCACTTTAAGGCAGTTTGCTGGGATGAGGGGAGTGAACAAATGAAGCTTTCACGAGTCACGTTTTTAACTGAGATGCACACATCTCCCTCTTTATCAGGTCTCCCAGTGTATGGTGCCAGACATGAGTTTTTACACGGCGCGCGTACATTCTCTAGCACACAAAGGTGGTTAGGTGATAAAGCCCATATATCAGACCCTGGGCTCTCACAAGATGGAAATTCATGCTGCAAAAGGTAGTTCCTTCTGCCCGCAGGTGTTGGCAGTCCATACAGTTCTTCACGTAGGAAGTGTCTTCTTCCAATCGATAACAAAGGCTTCTGTTCATCCCTAACAAGAAAGTAATCCTACATTAATTACAGACAGAATAGTGGGCCTGGTCAAGTTATAATTAACCTTGGTTTCTACTCTTACTCATTTCTTGTCTCACATTGGCAGACTGTTAAAGACTTTCCAAGCCTTAAAAGGGAGAGAACATGGCAATACTGCCATGACTTTAGCCTTTATGTTTGATATGGTCTTCAAAAAATAAATGAGAAAAATGCTCTATGCAGTCTTCCATCCCATACTGAATTCCCCTCCATGCAGTGAACAGACCGAAGAAATTGTTTCCTTCAAACATCTCAGCAGCAACTACGAATTAATCCATTTCTGTGCAATACACAGATCATGTCTGACTATTTAACATCTGACACTACAGAACACGCTATCAGGTACTAAGTGATCAGGATTACATTTAGTGCTTTCAGGAAGAAGAGTATGCACAACTGCTTGTAGGGAGGGCTGCTCTATAATACACATAAGCACAGCTCCAGGTAATGGTGGCCAGAAGAACGATCTCCTTTCCTCCACCAGCACCATCTATCATTTGGCTTTTAACAAGCTTTCCTGTAGGGATTTTCTCTAGGAACTTTTGGGTTGTTTTCACCAATTAATCTGCTTCAACCAGCTGAAGGGATAATACAAGGGAGGCCACCTCTGTTGGAGATGGCTGGGTAGCAGGTTAGCTTCGGTGGACACTTAGTGAAATAAAAGTCGTTTTGAATAGTTCGGCAGAAGTTACAGACATCTCAAATTCAGAAAAGGAGCCTGATATTCTCACTTTTTTCATCATTGCAGAAGAGTCTAGAAGCCTTCCAAAGGTCTCCATAAGAAAAATTTACTTATGTTAGTCTACTCTGTCCCAGTTGCTTGATTTGCCCTACAGCTTTGTTTATGAACACATGCACATGACTGCAGTCTAACACACCTGATTATGCAATTCTCTAGCTCTGATTCAACTCTCAAGCCATGGCAACTCTACTTCAAGGAATTTGCTTTACAAAGATTATTGTCAAAATAAGAGAGTAATTAAAAGATATTAAATGTTATTTTCAGAAAACCTAATTAGAAAACATATTAGTACTGCCTAAGAGAGAGCTAAGGATCATAGAATCATTGACCATTAGGGATTGGAAGGGACCTCACAAGATCACCTAGTCCAATCTCATTGACACAGCAGTACCTACCAAAACCCCTACCAAAACAATGAGGGGCTGTGACAACAAATTCCCACCCGCCATGGTGGTGTGTTACCTCAATCATTAACAGCACTCCCCAGGTTCCTTTGCAGAATTCGATGTCCTGCAGGTACAACTGCCCAGTGAAGAAGGTGAAGCATACAGCTTGGAGGATATCCCAAAATTAAAGGAGCCTAAGCCCTCTGTACAAACATCTTGCATTAGAAAAAAGAGAAGAGTCATTGTCGTAGGTGACTCCATTTTGAAGGGTGTAGAGGGCCCAATATGCAGACCTGACCCACTCCATAGGGAGGTCTGCTGTCTACTGGGGACCCAGGTCAAGGATGTAATGAGAAGGCTTCCCTCCCTGGTATGGCCAACAGACTATTAGCCATTGCTAACCTTCCAGATAGGTTCTGATGACCTTGGAAGGAAAAAATTAAAAGCTATAGAAGAGGGACTTCAGGGCCTTGGGTCAGGTAGTCAAGGGAGTGGGAGCCCAGGTAATATTTTCTTCTATCCTCCCTGTCAAAGGGGCCGACCCGGAGAGAGTAAGGAGAACCCACATGCTCAATGCTTGGCTTCGAGACTGGTGCCTCCAGCAGGATTTTGGCTTCTTCGACCNAATGCACGGAGCATGGGGAATAAGCAGGAGGAGCTGGAGATCTGCGTTAGGCTGAATGACTATGATATTATTGCCATCACTGACACATGGTGGGATGGCTCCCACGACTGGAGTGTTGTCATGGATGGCTATGTACTGTTCAGGAAGGACAGGCCAGCCAGACGAGGTGGGGGAGTTGCCCTCTATGTACGGGAGCAACTGAAATGTGTTGAGTTCTGCCCAAGGCAGGGGACAGAACAAGTTGAAAGCTTGTAGGTAAGAATTAGGGGATGTGGAAAAGGAGAGGAAATTGCTGTAGGGGTCTACTATAGACCACCAGACCAAGAGGAAAATGTTGATGAGGCCTTCTACAGACAGCTAGAGGTAGCCTCCAGAGCTAACTCCATGGTGCTCATGGGTGACTTCAATCACCCTGATATTTGCTGGGAAACACACATCTGCCACCCTCCAGTCCCTAGGCACCTCTCCTGATCCCCAGGTCTTACAAAAGATGATGGAGAGCGGTCTAGCAATGACTTCCGCCATCTCCCTTAGTACACGCGGGTGCATCCCATTAAGGCCCATGGATTTATGAACATCCTGTTCGATCAACTTATCCCTAACCCAGTCCTCATCAAGCAAGGCAAACTTCTCTCTTGTCTGAACTTCATCTGGAGTCTCAGCAGTCTGGGGATTGATATGAAGACAGGCCCCAGAAGTACAGGCAGAGGCAAAGGAGGTGTTCAGTATCTCTGCTTTCTCTGTATCCTCTGTCTTCAAGGTACTCACCTCATTCAACAGGTTTAGTTTTACCTGCAATGTATTTGAAGAAGACCTTGTTGTTGCCCTTGGCCTCTCTTGCAAGGTTTAATTCCAAGGAGGCCTTGGCTTTCTAGTTGCATCTGTACATTCTCTCACCAGAGCCTTGTAATCACCCAAAGTGTCCATCCCCTCCTTCCGTGACCTTTCTTCTTCTTCAGTTTGCCCAGCAACTCCCTGTTTAACCACACAGGTCTTCTGGATCCCTTCCTTGAGTCCTTCTATTCCAGCCCATGTCGTTACCCAAAATGGAAGTTATGACAAGAATACAATTTGTGCCCCAGAGTCTTTCACCAAACGTCCCAAGGCCTTGTAGACTTTCTTCATTCCCCTCAGGCTATGGAATATAGCTTTCTCCTCACCTGTCTGGAAGATCAGCAATGGGTGATAGTCAGCTGATCTCACGAGGTTAGGGAGCGTCCTAGTAATATCCATGATTCGGGCTCCAGGTAGACTGCAGACTTTCCCATGATGAGGGTCAGCTCTGCATATCGGGCCCTCAGTCTATTTCAGGAGCGAGTCTCACAGTATCACAGTAATGATAAGGTTGGAAAAGACCTTAAAGATCATACAGTCCAACCTAAATCCAAATAAAACCAGTAAACCTAACTTCTAACATCTAGATCATGCCACTCAGCACCTCATCCNCATCTAGATCATGCCACTCAGCACCTCATCCAGCCTAACCTTGAACACCTAGCTTAAGACTATGATCTCTTGTCCTGTCTCCAGTGGCCAGGGAGAAAAAAACCAACCCCTGCCTGACTACAACCACCTTTTAGACAGCTATAGACAGAGATAAGGTCACCCTGAGCCTCCTCTTTTCCAGGCTGAACAAACCAGGCTCCCTCAGCCTCTCCTCGTAGGGCTGATCTTC
>VXBP01007589.1:0-21166 GCA_013400115.1 Rhinopomastus cyanomelas
TCACTGACCAATTGTGACAAGAAACAGTCCTCAATGCACTCTACGAACCTTCTAGACTGCCTGTTGAAGAGGAACATGTCCAGGCAGGTTTTAAATGTTGCCAAAGAAGGAGACTCTACAACCCCCGGGCAGTCTGTTCCAGGGCTTTGTCACCTTCACTATGAAGATGTTTCTTCTCATATTTATGTGGAACCTCCAATGTTCCAGCTTACACACATTACCCCATGTTGCATCATTGGATGCCAATGTGCAGAGCCTGGCTTCCTCCACCTGACACTCGCTCTTTCCATATTTATAAATATTAATGGGGTCACCCCTCAGTCTCCTCCAAGCTAAAGAGACCCAGCTCCCTCAGCTTTTCCTCATCAGAAGGATGTTCCAATCCCCTTATCATCCTTGTGGCTCAGAGCTGGGCTCTCTCCAGCAGTTCGGAGTCCTTCTTGAACTGAAGGGCCCAGAACTGGAGACAATACTTCACATGCGGTCTCACCAAGGCAAAGAAGAGGGGGAGGAGAAAGTCTCTTGACCTGCTAACCCACCCGTCTTCTGATCCACCCCAGGATGCCCTTGGCCTTCTTGGCCACAAGGGCACATTGCTGGCTCATGGTCATCTCTCCAGCAGGTCAGTCCCCAGCCTATACTGGTACTCTACACTTGCCCTTGTTATAGATCATTAAATTTCTCCCCGCCCAGCCCTCCAGCCTGTCCAGATCCCACAGAACGTCAACACAGCCTGTTGGGGTGTCAGCCACTCCTCCAAGCTTTGTGTCATCAGTAAACATTCATCTGTCATTTCAAACCTCTTCAGTACAGCCTGTCCAGCCATGTGCAAAAGAGTTAAATAAATTCTAGCAATCAGCACTACAAGTAACCTCAAAACTCATCCTAATTGAGTAGGTTTCAGATTATCCTTCCAAACTCCAAAAGAATGCATTTCCTAGATCATTTAAAAAATAGCTAAAAATAAAAAATCAACCAAGGCACACAATAAAATTGGAAGTTAAACCTTAAGGTTGAAGCTTAAATTAGAAGTTTTTAAAAAACCCAAAATGACTACGGAAAATACTCCTCAGAATGAAGGCTACTCAGAAACTGGCTCTCTAAGCTGAAAGAATCGTATAAACAACCAGGGTAGATAGAAGAGTTCTCATAGCAGAGTCTGAATATGGCAGTTAGCTTTGTCTTTCCCAGACAAATACCACACCTCCCTTACAATGTCATGGAATATGATCTCCTCTCTGTCAGAGCTGTACTAAAATACCCTTCAGACATCAGAAACCATCCCTTTATAAATGTTTCAGTCAGTATTAATGTAAAAGGATCTCTGTTTCTGTAAAACAGCAGTGTAAAGCCCACTGCATTTCTTGCTGGATGAACAGTTTCTTGATCCTGCTGTTGCAGGCGGATTGGACTAGATGATCTTTCGAGGTCCCTTCCGATCCGTTATGATTCTATGATTATCTGGACAGGCTGCAATACCTGTGTACTAGAGATTGAGATCCTTGCTGCTTTGCCTTTAATCAGAGACCTTAGCTTTTGGTCTCTGATGAACAAAATAAGATGTTTCAACTTAAAACAATGCAATATCTTAAAAGAAGTCTTTGATGTAACTTGTTTCAACTGCATTTAGCCATGCCTCACATAGAGTCAGAAACTACTTCAGCCTTTAAAAAGAGAATCTTGCAAAACTGACAGCAAAATTCCTTGTAAGCGGCAGGTACCAGAATGACAAATTACTCGGGAAGTGAAGCCTTTTGCAGGTTGTCTGGCATGTGTGTTAAACTCCACACCTGCTTGCTTATGCAAGTCACGGAAACCAAACAGAAACAAGTTTCCCATGCAATGCAGATTTTACTACTACTCCTGCAAGGAGAGCACAGGGTTAAAGTGAGGACTGAGAAAACACACGCACCGATTTCCTTACATGTTCAGGATGACTTTTTACTGTATTGGAAATACTACTTCAATTCTGGTGCTTTCACCATAGCCAGGACTTCATCATTTCTAAGTTCTACTGAGAACCCTACAAAATACAAAAACCCTCAACCCTTGAAGTGAAATATAATTAGAAGACTAACTGCTGCTTTCCACACGAGGGATAATTTTCTAGTAATTGTTGAAGATTTATCCGGTTCCTTTAAGAAGGGCACATGGTGGGATACTCAACGGAGAAAAATAATTAGGGCACAAACAAATGGCAAGGGTAACTTGAATCACATTCGGGAAGCTCACTGCAGGAAGGTTTCCTACAGACTTATGAGGAAGCCGATGAGGTCTTCTACAGGCAGCTGACAGCAGCCTCACAGCTACAGGCCCTGGTTGTCATGGGGGACTTTAACTCCCCTGATATTTGCTGGAAGAGCTACTCAGCCAGCCACCCACAGTGCAGCAGGTTCCTCCAGTGCATTGGTGACAATTTCCTGATGCAAATGGAGGAGCCCACTAGGAGAGGAGCACTGCTGGATCTTGTACTCACCAACAAGGAGGGTCTGGTTGAAGCAGTGAAGGTTGAGGGCAGCCTTGGTTGCAGTGACCATGAGATGGTGGAATTCAGGGTCTCGTGTGGCAGGAACAGAACACCTTGCAGAATCACAACCCTGGACTTCAGGAGGGCCAACTTTGGCCTTTTCAAGCGATAGCTGGGGGAAATCCTATGGGACAGGGTACTGGCAGGTAAAGGGGCCCAAGATAGCTGGTTAGCATTCAAAGACCACTCCTTTGAGGCCCAAGAATAGAGCGTGTGCAGAGGAGGGCCATGAGGATGATCAGAGGGCTGGAGCACTTCTCCTATGAAGACAGACTGAGGGAACTGGGGCTGCTCAGTCCGGAGAAGAGGAGGTTCCCAGGTGACCTTATTGTGGCCTTCGGGTCTCTGAAAGGGGCCTACAAAATGCTGGGGAGGAACTATTTAGGATGGCGGGTAGGGACAGGACTAGGGGGAATGGAGCAAAGCTGGAGATGGGTAGATTTAGACTGGATGTGAGGAGGAAGTTCTTCACTGTGAGAGTGGTGAGAGCCTGGAATGGGTTGCCCAGGGAGGTGGTTGAGGCCCCATCCCTGGAGATGTTTAAGGACAGGCTGGATGGGGCTCTGGCCAGCCTGGTCTAAGGTGGGGTGTCCCTGCCTATGGTGTGGGGGTTGGAACTGGGTGACCCTGTGGTCCCTTCCAACCCTGAGTGATTCTGACTCCATACCTTCTCCAGTGAAGTAATCCTGCTGTGGCAGGGGGATTGGACTAGATGATCTTTCGGGGTCCCTTCCAACCCCTAATGATTCTATGATTCTATTCTATGATTGTATGATTCAACAGGAAAGAAGTCAAAGAAGGGAGCCAGAAGACCTTCACGGTTAAACAGGGAGCTGCTGGGCAAACTGAAGAGAAAAAAGTCAGTCTATAGGTCACAGACGATGGCCACTTGGGGTGATTATAAGGCTCTGGTGAGAGGATGTAGGGATGCAACTACGAAAGCCAAGGCCTCCTTGGAATTAAACCTTGCAAGGGAGGTCAAGGGCAACAGAAAGGGCTTCTTCAAATACACTGCAGGTAAAACTAAAACTAGAGGCAATGTAGGCCCCCTGCTCAATGAGGTGGGTGCCCTGGAGACAGAGGATACACAGAACACCTTCTTTGCCTCTGACTATACTTCTAGGGGCTCTCCTGACATCAAGCCCCAGACTGCTGAGGCCCCAGAGGAAGTTTAGAGAACAGAGGAGCTTGCCTTGGTTGATGAGGACTACGTCAGGAATAAATTGAGCAAACTGGATGTATGTAAATCTGTGTGCCCTGATGGGATTCACTCGTGCATGCTAAGGGAGACATTGTCTCCCACAGCATCCTCACAGCCAGACTGAGATAATGTGGTCTAGATGATTGGGTAGTGAGGTGGATCGTGAACGGGCTGCAGGACAGAAGCCCCAGAGTAGTGGTCAGTGAGGCTAGATGGAGACCTGGATCTAGTGGAGTCCCCCAAGGGTCAGTACTGAGACCAGTCCTATTCAATCTATTCATTAATGACTTAGATGAAGGATTAGAGTGCACTGTCAGCAAGTTTGCTGATGACACTCCAGGAGACCGTGGTGCCATTCAGCAGGACCTGGACAGGCTGGAGAGCTGGGCAGAGAGAAATTTAAGGAACTGTAAGAAGGATAAGTGTAGACTCTTGTATCTCAGCAGCAACAACCCCAGGTACCAGTATAGGTTGGGGACTGACGTGTTGGAGCAGTGTAGGAGAAAGGGACAGGGTGGACAACAGGAACGCCCTTGTGACCAAGAGGGCCTTGGGTGGTTCAGAATGGGAGTCCTTTGGAGATCAAGAGACGTTCTCTTCCCCCTCTACTCTGCCCTGGTGAGACCGCATCTGGAGCATTGTCTACATTTCTAGGCCCTTCAGTTCAAGGACTCAGAACTGCTGGAAAGAGTCCAGTGTAGAGCAATGAAGATGATGAAGGAAGTTGAACACCTCCTTCATGAGGAAATGCTGAGAGAGCTGGGTCTCTTTAGTTTGGAGGAGACTGAGGGTGGACCTCATTAATGTTCATAAATATGTGAAGGGTGGGTGTCAGGAGGATGGAGCCAGGCTCTGCTCAGTGTCATCTAGTGATAGGACGAGGGGCAAAGGGTGTAAGCTGAAACATAAGAGTTTCCATATAAATATGAGAAGGAACTTCTTCACAGAGAGGGTAATAGAGTCCTGGAACAGGCTACTCATCCAGGTTGTGGAGTCTCCTTCTCTAGGATGTTTAAAACCTGTCTGGACACATTCCTGCGTGACTTGGTCTAAGTGATCCTGTTGTTGCAGGGGGACTCAACTAGATGATCTTTTGAGGTCCCTTCCAATCACAGAACTTGTTCCTTGATTCTGAGACTGCTGGCTCAGAAAACACTTCTTGATGAGCAGGCATTACAGAATCCCAGAATTAATGGGACTGGAAAAGCCCTCTGAGCTCATCCAGCCCAGCCCAGGACCTAACATCACCACATCAGCCAGACCATGGCACTAAGGGCCACAGCCACGCTGTCCTTAAACACCTCCAGGGATGGGGACTCCANTGTCTGGACACATTCCTGCGTGACTTGGTCTAAGTGATCCTGTTGTTGCAGGGGGACTCAACTAGATGATCTTTTGAGGTCCCTTCCAATCACAGAACTTGTTCCTTGATTCTGAGACTGCTGGCTCAGAAAACACTTCTTGATGAGCAGGCATTACAGAATCCCAGAATTAATGGGACTGGAAAAGCCCTCTGAGCTCATCCAGCCCAGCCCAGGACCTAACATCACCACATCAGCCAGACCATGGCACTAAGGGCCACAGCCACGCTGTCCTTAAACACCTCCAGGGATGGGGACTCCACCACTGCCTTGAGCAGTCCATTCTAGTGTCTGATCACCCTTTCCGTGAGGAAGGGCTTCCTAACATCCAGCCTAACCCTCCCCTGGCAGCTTCAGGCCCTGTCCTCTCATCCTGGCACAAGACCCTGACCCCTCAACTACCCTTCAGGGAGTTGTAAAAAGGTAGAAGGTCCCCCCTGAGGAACCTTCAGGCTAAACACCCTCAGCTCCCTCAGCCACTCCTCATCAGACTTTCCATCAAGTCCCTTCCCCAGCCTCATTGCTCCTCTGGACCCACTGAAGCCCCTCAATCTCCTTCTAGCTTTGAGCTCCCACCCCAGAACTGCCCCCAGTACTCAGGGGGAGGCCTCACCAGTGCCCAGTACAGGGGAAGACTTAAGTCCTTAGTCCTACTGGCCACATTATTCCTGATTACCCGTGGTGTATCCTCTTCCCCAGGCTAAACAACCCGAGCTTCCTCAGAGCCTCTCCTCATCAGACTTTCCATTTAGTGCTTCAGTTGTTATTTTAGCCATCTTCCGAAGCAGAAATGTATTTCTATATGGCAGTTTAGAAGAAATATCAATTCATTCACAGTAGTACTCTCCCTTTTTGTTACATTTTGCAGGTAAAACCTGAAAGTNTCCATCAAGTCCCTTCCCCAGCCTCATTGCTCCTCTGGACCCACTGAAGCCCCTCAATCTCCTTCTAGCTTTGAGCTCCCACCCCAGAACTGCCCCCAGTACTCAGGGGGAGGCCTCACCAGTGCCCAGTACAGGGGAAGACTTAAGTCCTTAGTCCTGCTGGCCACATTATTCCTGATTACCCGTGGTGTATCCTCTTCCCCAGGCTAAACAACCCGAGCTTCCTCAGAGCCTCTCCTCATCAGACTTTCCATTTAGTGCTTCAGTTGTTATTTTAGCCATCTTCCGAAGCAGAAATGTATTTCTATATGGCAGTTTAGAAGAAATATCAATTCATTCACAGTAGTACTCTCCCTTTTTGTTACATTTTGCAGGTAAAACCTGAAAGTGTTCTGCTACAGGGAATATTTTATACAGTTTTAATGCCTGACCTGATTCTGAATCTGCTCAGGATTAATTCATGTATAAATATACACTTCGGATAACCTCCACGCTTCCCCACAAAGCCAATATTTGTATAGTGTAACACAGAGCACTTCATTTTGGAGGAGATTAAACCACTCAGATGGATTTCAAACATTGTTAGCACAGTAAAAGATAACTTTACAGTTCAAATCCCATATAAAAATAACTTTGACTAATTGCCTTGAATAACATTTTTCACTTGTATAATCTAAATCCACGTAACTCTGATTGCTCGGAAAAACATTTCTCTTTTGATCAGGCTGCAGGTTTGGGGTTTTTTTTTTTTTTGGTCACTTGTACGTCTACCAGCCTTAGATAATTGTCACAACTTCAGAGAGATGTATAAACACTACTTCAAATATTTACACTGCTGACTTCCATGCAGTCAATCTCATGGTTTGAAGGCTGACTCTCCATTTATAGGCTTGAAAAATGTCAAAGCTACTGCCTTAACCAGCCTTAACTGGCATGCAGTCACAGCAGTTATGTTACTGGAAAGAAATACCATCCCTTCAGTCTAGAAAACATAAGCACCACCACAGATCAACTCCCTAGTTTTTAGAGCAGACTGTGAAGGTAGTTATTTTTACTCATTATCTGCAGGTAAAGAAGTCAACTGTAGACTAATGAAGTAGAAAAAAACTATTAAGCAGTGTTTTTCTTTTTAATACAGAAAAAAATGCAAGAATTCCAGAAAGAAATCACAGCTGGGACTCTGACCCCTGTCAAAGTATTCTACACCAGAAAGCTTCAGCAGGCTGCAGAGCAATTTGGCAAAGGTATAAAATCTCCTTAGGAACTGGCATTATAACTTCAACAGAGCACACGTGCCATCCATCCACCGCGCTGTGACAGCACTAGGAACAATCAAAAGGTGTCAAATCCTCCACGGAGAAAAATCCTGCTACCACCACAACGTCCTCAAACGATGCATGAGCTCACTTCCAAGTAACATCTGCTATAGTTTGGGTCACAGGACAACCAAGTTTACTCCTGACTGCGGCATAGGAACATTCTAAACACTAGCAGCTGTGAAACACTGCTGATTAACAGAGAAATACTGCCTGCCTCTCCATAATGTACCTGGATGGACAAATAACCAGCCACGCTCTCCATGAAGCAGGATTTCAGTCTAAGCACACTGCAGAGGGATTTAGTTCAGGTTTAGAGATCAAAAGTAACACGTGCCATTCCCTCACGACAGTAAAAGGCAGATGATGAGCACAGAGAACTGGTAAGAGAAAACAAGACCATAGTGGGCAGTCTGACTGGCTGCCTCATCTCTGTAAGTGTTGAAGGCCAGGTTGGCTGGGGCTCTGAGTAACCTGATGTAGTGAAGGTGTCCCAACCTACGCAGGGGTTTGGAACTAGATGACCTTGAAGGTCCCTTCCAACCCTTGCCATTCTATGATTCTATGTGCCATTCTCGTATGTTAAAAATCACCTGTGGCTGTATTGCAGAGTGGGTAACGTAAGGAAGAAACTCTGTGCACAAGACTGAAAAATCCTGACTCAGATATCTCGAACAAAAGCCTCTGAAACAAGGTTTTGTAGCTCTCTTCTTGCAAGCACTAACTGCTGTCACCTGAGAGTCCTACAAAGCATCACATTTCTGTCCGACACACTGCAGAACAGGGAATGATGCAAGTGACACAGGATAAAACATTCCTGTAAAAAGAAAAGTGTTAGTCTCCGTATTGCTGAAGTGTTTCCTTCCCTGAGAAGCACACAGGACAGGGCAGGTAACCAGGCACATTCCATCTATTCATGTTCATAGCTTCTTTTGGTAGAGCCCATTAGTTTCAAGGGTGCTGAAAGCTGCTTATTCAGTAATTGTTTGGGCTACTAACCTTCTAACTTTAGGAACCCAAGAAGAGCCAGGGTTGTAAGAGACCTTAAAGATCATATAGTTTCAACTACCCCGCACATGCAGGCCACCTTCACTAGATCAAGTTACTCAGGATCCCAGCCAACCTGGCCTTCAACACTTGCAAGGATGGGGCAGCAACAACTTCCTTGGGCAACCTGTTGCAGCATCTCACCACCCTCACAGGAAAGAATTTGTTTCTCATGTGCAACTTCAAACTCCCCTCTTCAAGTCTGGAACCCTTTCCCCTTGTCCTCTAGCTACACACTTGCATAAAAAACCCCACCCCAGCTTTCTTGTAGCCCACTTCAGAGACTGGAAAGCTGCTGAAAGGTCACCTGGGAGCCTCTCCTGAGGTGAACAACCCCAACTTGCTCAGCCTGTCCTCACAGGGGAGGTGCTCCAGCCCTCTGGTCATTGGAGTTGGTCTCCTCTGGACACCTTCCAGGAGCTCTGTGCTCCTCTGATATTTGGGCCTCCAGAACTGGACACAGTACCCCAGGTTGGATCTCACTAGTGCAGAAGGATCACCTCCCTCAAACGACTGTCACTGCTTCTATTGATGCAGTGCACAACAAGGTTGGCTTTCTGGGCTGCAAGTGCACACTGATGGCTCCTGTGAAACTTCTGATCCATCACAGGAGAGTACCATTTGATTCTGCTGTGTGTTCCATAACACAAAGCCAAGCAGCTTTCCAGTGTGTATAAAAAGGGCTAATCTCAAAATAAAATAACCCCTTTTATGAAGTTTATTTACATCCTGCCTTCCTTTCTTTCACAGAACTTCCTTGTTTGTTTCTTACGATTTCTTCACTTTCATGTTACCTCCAGTAACCCTCTATAAGTCACATCCATTCCTCATTTCCCCACGGACTTTCAAAAACCTGTGATGACAACTAGGATTTATTAGATGGCAAACTGTTCCTAGGTATCTTTTGACTTATTTGGTTAAATGTCTGAGATGACCACTTTCTACAGGCTTTCACAGAAATGTGGAACAACTGAAGTTGGAAAAGACCCCTGGAATTCTCAGAATCACAGAATCAGATCATTATTGAGGCTGGAAAAGCCCTCCGAGCTCATCCAGCCTAGCCCAGGACCTAACATCACCACAGCAGCCAGACCAGGGCACTAAGTGCCACAGCCAGACTGTCCTTAAACAGCCCCAGGGACTGGGATTCCACTACTGGCCTGGGCAATCCATTCCAGTCTGATTGCCCTTTCCCTGAGGAAGGGCTTCCTAACATCCAACCTACCCCTCCTCTGGCAGCTTCAGGCCCTGCCCTCTCATCCTGGCACTGGTTGTCTGTGAGAAGAGCTCAACCCCCACCTGACTACAACCTCCCTTCAGGCCACACTATTCCTAATACAAGCCAGTATGCCACTGGCCTCTGAGCACCCTGCTGGATCACGTGGTCCATCTTCCTGCTCACACACGCCACAAACTTTCAGAATACAGTTAAATCCACCTAAAATGAAAACCTGCTAACACCACATGCCTCTTTCCATGGCACCTAAAGAACTGATAAATTACAGACAAATTACCTTCCTGCTGTCCCTGAAACTGGGAGATGGGCAGCAGTGGAAGTAGTTAAATTCCCATCCAAGTACAATAAAACGGTTACATCTGTGTTTCACATCCACACCCCATTCCTCCAGGACTGTGTAACTACACCAACTGGAAGAATAATGTTTTATAAACCTCCTTTTCAGACTTCTGCTTCACCCTTCTTTGTTAAATCTGCTACATTTGCCTTTTTAAAGCACTGGAGCCTATGGCTTTACAACAGGAAGGCAATCAAACCTTTCAGAAGACCATCTTTCATTCTACGATCTGCTCGCCTTGGCAAGAGAGAAGATATTATTGACCTAATCACAGGTACTTCAGCAGATTTTAAAATGTAACATGCAGTAATGCTAACAATTATCTGAGGCAGAGAATACTTGGATTGTTCAAGACCTCATTTCAAAAACATTCCTTTACTCAGTGTGGCAGAGCCCACTTCTTTCAAGCAGAAAGAAATGTCCTGTGCTGTGCGTCCTAGCCGTGCATAATCATAGAATCATCAGGGCTTGGAAGGGACCTCGAAAGATCATCTAGTCCAGTCCCCCCACCACAGCAGGATCACCTAGACCAGGTCACACAGGAACATATCCAGGTGGGTCTTGAACATCTCCAGTGAGGGAGACTCCACAACCCCCCTGGGCAGCCTGTTCCACTGCTCTGTCACCCTCACTGGGAAGAAGTTCCTTCTCATATTGATGCAGAACCTCCTATGTTCCAACTCACAACCATTGCCCCATGTCCCATCACTGGATGACATTAAGAAGAGCCCAGTTCCATCCTCCTGACACCCACTCTTTAAATATTTATAGATATTAATGAGATCAACCCTCACTCTCATCTTTAACAAGCTAGAGACCCAGCTCCCTCAGCCTCTCCTCCACCTCCTTCATCATCCTCGTTGCCCTATGCTGGAGTCTTTCCTGCAGCTCCACATCCCTCTTAAACTGAGGNCTCCACTAGATACAGGCCTCCAACTAGACTCTGTCCCATTGACCACCACTCTCTGACTTCTACCCTGTAGCCAGTTCACCATTCACCTCAGTACCTGATCATCTAGACCACACTGCAGTTTGGCTGCAAGGATGCTGTGAGAGACCGCGTCAAATGCCTTACTCAAGTCAAGATAGATGACATCCACAGCTCTGCCATCATCCATCCACCTGGTTACGCCCTCATCAAAGGCTATTAGGTTGGTCAAGCATGACTTCCCTTTTGTAAAGCCATGCTGACTGTCCCTAATGACCCTCCTGTCCCTGATGTGCCTGGAGACAGCCTCTAGAACAAATTGTTCCATCACCTTTCCTGGGATGGCGGTGACTCTGACCGGTCTATAGTTACTTGGGTCTTCCTTCTTTCCCTTTTTGAAGGACTGCTCTGCTCAGCACCTTCCCACAGACATCCCTACAGACACCTACTGGTTTTTTAAACAACTGTGCAGGCAAAACTACTGTCATTTTATAAAGGACTGGACTAATTCAACATGGTAGTTGAAAGAACAAACACTTAGCAGTGCTTTTTATGTTAGGGAGTAGAAAAATCCCCTATCACTTGCCAAATCAACATTTTTTTTTACTAGAAACAGATTCTACACTTGTTTTCCTCTGTCAAAATCCAGCAATATCTCCCAGATTTGCAGTAGTCAGGATTCCCCATGTCCTTTGCTACCAAACAATGAAAGCACAGGACAGTAAGAGTTCAACTGACATTGATGTTCCACACAAACCTTAGCCCTAAAGACCTGTGCAGTTCTTACTGTTAGTATTGCATTGTCTTAGGAAGGTTACAGTTTAGACAAGTAGTTAGTGAGTTTAAGTCAGTAGTTAGTCTCTCTTGTTAAAGAATAAAACTACTATTTCACGATGTCTAAAAATCACACATGGAAATTCCTATTCAGGAGTAGAAAGTGGTGTAACATCCAGTAGTAAAGTTCAAAGAAAGAAAATGATAAGACAGTCATAACATTCCCAGCCATCATGCCCTCTCTGGATCTGCCTGCTCAAACAAGATCAGGAGCAGATAAACAGTGAGTTTCATCACTCTTGCCATTCTAAGAAAGCAGTGAAAAATGTCAAACTAGTGCCTGTATCATTTTAAGAAGGAAACAGCCAATGCAAACAGTAAGACTAATTGCCAAGTACAGCCCATCTCAGAAAAGAACTGCTTGGTGATTCAGTTCAGGCAGTTTGGACTGCTATGCTACAGAATTTGATACTGCCAGTTTGTATACCCCAGACAGGTATTACCCTGCTCAATGGCAAAAAATGCTTTAAAGAGCTTGCCTGCACTGGGGCCTGCTGATGTCCAAGAGCTTGGACAGGCTTGACCTGATGGAGGCATAGTGCAGAATTTGATGGCTTGGCAGGGTTGGCTGTGGACTCACCTTCTGACGACTTCAGAGAGCTGAGGCTATCAAGTTGTCAAACTGTTTCAACATCACATGGACTAATTCCATGCACCAGTTCAATACCACTTAAGATGTGCAAACAGACTAGCCAGCTAAGTATGGCATCAAGTGGTCATGTTTGGCCCGGTGTTCAGCCTATAGCTGGCATGCAAAACAGTACTTTTCCATTCTACAAATGATAGAGAGGATCTCCTTCCCCTCTACTCTGCCCTGGTGAGACTGCATCTGGAATATTGTGTCCAGTTCAAGAAGGACACAGAACTGCCAGAGAGAGTCCAGTGCAGAGCCACAAAGATGATGAAGGGAGTGGAACATCTCCCGGATGAGGAAAGGCTGAGGGAGCTGGTTCTCTCTAGCTTAGAAAAAAGGAGACTGAGGGGTGACCCCATTAATGCTTATAAAGATGGAAAGGTGTCAGGAGGATGGAGCCAGGCTCTGCTCAGTGGCATCCAATAATAGGACAAGGGGCAACAGGTATAAGCTGCAACACAAGAGGTTCCTTATAAATATGAGAAAGAACTTCTTCCCAATGAGGGTGACAGAGCACTGGAACAGGCTGCCCAGTTGTGGAGTCTCCTTCTCTGGAGACATTTAAAGGCTGTCTGGACATGTTCCTGATCTAGCTGATCCTGCTGTGGCAGGGGGATTGGACTGGATGATCTTTTGAGGTTCCTTCCAATCCCTAATGTTCTGTGATTCAGTGATAAAGCAATTAAAAAACTCACTACTCAAAACCACTGCAGTTCAAGCCTTATTTGCAGTTCATTGCTCCAATGTTGAATTATTTAAAGCAGAAATTCTAGCTCTCAGTGTTGGAACTATATGAAATACAGAAAATAAACCCAAATCAGATCCTCTTCCAGCATCCAAAGAATAAAACAACTGGCAGAGAGTTCAAATAATTTCAAGAAATGATGGATTCACTACTTATCAGCCACTTCTTTCCCACTCTTCTACATGCTTTCCTTTCTTTGTATGGACTTAACACTGGTAAACTTTCTGGCATGCTAACTGGAAACATACCAATCCAATCATGATACTACAGGGGGTTCTTTAGATCCCTGAGATTTGTATTGGTCATGGATAGATGACCACGTAATTGAGACTTCTTTCGCCCCTTTCACTTTACTGAGAAAGCACAGAAGTGGCATTTCACTGGTGACATTTGTTTTGCTTCATTCATCCAGTAAGGACCAATGGCAAAGGTCACTCTTCCAACGAATACCTGAAGAGATGGGAAGTGAGCTTTTGCTTTCAGTTATTAACTTAGACTTGGGAGAGCACAAACTGCAATTGTACTGCTCTGCAGCAAGTCACGTTCTCTTTATTTTTAGCCATCAAATCTTAAGGTCATTCTTTCTGCAACATTTCAAAAGTCATACCATGTTAGAATCACAGAATCATCAAGGCTGAAGAGGACATTCAAGATCCAACCACCTAGCCTGCAACCCCCAACCACTAACCCATCTCCTGAAACACCCCGGCTGCCCATTTGTTAAACCCCTCCAGGGGGTGTCTCCACCCCTTCCCTGGGCTGTCTGTTCCAAGGCCTCCCCAATCTTTCTGGGAAGATTGGATCTCCCCAAGATACAATCTCAACCTCTCCAGGCACAGCTTGACCCCATTTCCTCTTGTCCTATTGCTAGTCCCTAGGGAGAAGAGGCCAACCCCTGCCTCACTGTAACCTGCCTTCAGGTAGTTGTAGAGAGCAGAGAGGTCTGCCCTCATCCCCCTCTTCTCCAGGCTGAACAGCCCCAGCTCCCGCAGCCTCTCCCCATCAGACCTGTTCTCCAGACTCCTAACCAGCCCAGTTGCCCTCCTCTGCCCAGGATCATCTACTTGGTCCTGCTGGCCACACTATGGCTAATGCAGGCCAGGATACCATTTGCCTTCTTGGTCACACTTCTGGCTCCTGTTCAGCTGCTGTCAATCCACACCCCGAGGTCCCTCTCTGACTGGCAGCTCTCCAAGCCTGTAGCTGCTGGACACTGTTGAGGCCCAAGTGCTGGACCTGACATTTGGCCTCCCTGAATCTCAAACAATTGGCCTTGGCCCAGTGATCCAGCCTGCCCAGATCTCTCTGCAGAGCCTCCCTACCCTCCAGCAGATCAACACTCCCACCCAACTCAGTGTCACCTGCAAACTGACTGACGGGGCACTCCGTCCTGTCCTACAAACGGTCAACAGAGATGTAAAACAGGAACGGTCCCAGCACTGAGCCCTGGGGAGCACCACTGGTGACTGGCCACCAGCTACCAGCTAGATTGCACTGCACCTAACACAACCGTCTGCACCCCGCCATCAACCAGGTTTGAATCCAGCAGAGCAACTGCACATCCCAGCCACTAGCAGCAGCTTCTCTAGAAGCTTTGTTACAGGCCTTGCTAAAAGGGACAACACAGCATCCCCAGCCTTTCTCTAGGCCAATGAGGGGTCACACTTTCGGAGACCGAGCTCAGGTTACTCAGACAGGGCCTTCCCTTCAGGAGCCCAATGCCCTGATTGTTCTGCAGAACAGTGTCAGGATGACCTGTTCCAGCAGCTGCCCCAGGACTGAAATCAGGTGCTGAAGTTACTACAAGTTTTTCTAATTTTTGCTTTATCTTCTTTCCCTACTAATCCCACTCCAGCACCTCAGTATTTTTAGCTATCTTTAAATTAATCACTGAATCATCAAAAAGTTTTCCGTTGATTTCACATTTATTGTATGATCAGAGTGTCAGCATTTCACTCCACAATCATTCCACATGTCCTCTGTTTCAGCCACAGAATAGCTTTGCTGCTCACATGACGGGGAAGGACCTCAGGCACTCTGCTGCTATTATAGAGCGACTTCCATCACGCCTTTTCTGAGTGAGACCCCTCCTTCCCTCCCTGGATGTAGCAAATGCTGTAGACTCTCCTTTCCTCTTGTATGTTCCAGGGTGTCTGGTCTTTAACTCCTAGTGCCTTTACTGGTGGATTATATAAAGGTCTTCAAAGTCTCTTTCTCATCAAATTCTCCAAGTGTGATTCAGCATTACTCTGAAAAGGGAAGCTTCCAAATCAAAGCTTAAAGGGGACACAGCTGAAAAACTCCAACAGAGGAGGCAGGAGAAGCCCTGCTAATTGTACTTCACAACTGCAGACCAGCTACACCCGGCACATAGAGTCAGCAGGTGGAACCACTGCAGTGGTTCCTCAAGTGCAAACTGATTACCAACCACACAACATAACCCGTGTATCTGGAAGACTGATTCATAAATTACTTTCTCTGATTCTGTATAACGTTAGGCTCAAACTGCATTTTAAGGCACTCTGAGAAAACGTGGGGAAATTCTGCTCCTTGTTCTCACGAACACCATCCCCTACAAACGGGGGGCATTTGATTCATTCAGAAAAGAAGCACTTCTGGTCCCACTTCCTCTGCTAGGATTTGCAAGGTCTACACAGACTTAGCAACTAAGTCTCATTATCAAAAGCTACTTAGGGACAATTATGAGGATAATTTGATTCTAGAAAATGCTTCTGGAGGTCAAACAGGTGGATAATTCCCTCTAGGAATACAGACTGGAAAACAGGACACCAGCTTGTTTTAATAAGCAGTAAGGTAAAAACATCCCTCTTCACAAAGCAGGGGCTTTCTCTCTGAAAGCTTAAGCCACTGTGGTATCAATTACACTGTGGTGTTAGAAGAACAACCGCATTTCCCTCTCTTACAGTTATGGCTGGAAGGTATCCAACAACTTTACTGTGATTTCCATATAAGAGAAGACCACCTGCTGCTGAGCTACAATTAGAGTCAACCCCCATACTTCTTCATGGGAAAAGCAGACCATTCACACTGGGAAAACAAGACTTCCTCCACCTCCCAGCAGCGGGCAACCCCAGCCCAGCTGCCCTCAAGGGCTTCGTGCCTGCTGATCAGTGGGGTAGCAAGAGGATAAGGCCACCCCAAGAGGAGCCTGCAGCCCACCTAGGTCACCTCTTGCTGCACCTCAGCACGTCAGGGCAGACCCACCCATGAGCTGTGCCCAGCCAGAGCCTCCTAACCTTCCAGCAGCTCGTCCAGGCTGGTGAGTTTCTTGCTGCCGTCGATGGTGTAGATGGTGCGGACGCCCTGGGGCAGGTTAACGTTGTCGGACAGTGAGCGGGTGAGCTCTGCCAGCAGCGCGTCGAAGGAGCGCAGGCGGTCGCTGGAGATGGCGTACACCAAGCCCTTGAAGTAGCGGTCTCCGTTGCGGTAGAAACGGGCTTTCCGAGCCTTCTTCTCCGAGCTCAGCGCCTGCAGGGTCCGCGTCCGGTAGAAGCTGCAGTGGGCGCTGTGCGCGGGGCTGGGGATTAGCCCGTTACCGCGGGGCCCCGCACCGCCGCCGGCTCCGGAGCTGCCGCGCCGCGGCCCGGAGCGCTGCTGCCTCTTGTCCCGCTCCTCGAAGTGCTCCAGTTCGATGCTCCTGCTGCTTGCCATGGCGAGTTGGCCTGCTTGCCTTCCCCGGCCGCCTACGAGCCGCTGCGCCAGCTGCCCGCCCGCGCCTGCAAGGGCTCTGCCTGCTCAATTCAGCATCGCGCCCGGCCCCTCTCACACAGAGGGGCTGCCCCGCGCCCGCGGCACCAGCTACCGCTCTCTCTGCCCGCAGCAGCGCACAAAGACATCGCCTACGCCTCGGCCCCGCATCCCGCGGCAACCGGCGACGCCGCGGAGGGGGCCAGCGCAGGGCAGGAGGGCGACTGGCGAACCATGCCCATGCGGGCTAGTACGATGCGCATCCCTTTCTCTGTCCCTTCGGTGCGGAGTCTGCCCGGGAGAAGCGGTGGGGGCGAAACGCCAGTTCCCGCAGCTCCCTGCCGCCTCCCACACCAGGACGCCGCGGTGCCGTTAGCCGCCTCCCGGCGCTGGGAGCGGCGCTGAGCCGCGGCAGAGGAGGGCGCTGCCGGCGCCGCACTCTGGCAGCAGCAGCAGCAGCCGCAGCGTATCCGGCCCCGCTGGGAAGCGGAAGGCGGGCGGAGCCCAGGGCGGGAAGGGGGGAGGCGCGGGGGCTGGCGCGGAAGGAGACGGGCGGGGCAGTGTCCACCGCGGCCGAGGGCAGGGCCGTGCAGCGGAGAGCGGCCCGGGCTGAGGAGGGGAAACGGGGCGCTTCCCGCAGCACGGCTGGGCAGTGCTGTGCAGCGGCGCGCCCCGGGCTGAGCAGGTGAAGTGAGAGAGGAAAGGCGCTCCTGTAGGAAAGGAGGGAGGTTTGGGGAAAGGGTTTTCCCCGCGGGCGCAGCACCGCCCCCGGGGGAGCCCTGGGCGAGCTTAGCGGAGCAGCCGCCGGGCCCGGTGCTGGCCCTGCCGTGGGTTGGGAATCCGTAACAGCGATAGCAGCGGCTCTGGGGCTCATTTCTTCTTTCCTCATTGTAGTTCTTCCTAAAGAGCATCCCCTGGGCGAAAAAAACCCCACACATCCCTGTCCCATTCCTTATGAAAGGGGCCGTGTTTCAGCTGCTCAGTCCTCCCTTGGCTACTTTGGGTAGAGATGGCCAACAGGTGCATTGAAGTGGGTGCAGTTGCCGTGGTTTTGGCTCGTTTTTTTACACTACAGAGTGGATTTTCTTGGCATAATGTTAATGTAAGCAACTAGCACCAGGACGAGTGAAGCTGCCAGGGGAAGGTTAGGTTGGATGTTAGGAAGCCCTTCCTCACAGAAAGGGTGCTCAGACCCTAGAGTGGGCTGCTCGGGCCACTGGTGGAGGCCCCATCCCAGGAGGTGTTTAAGGACAGACTTTAGTGTCCCGGTCTGGCTGCCGTGGTGGTTAGGTCGTGAACTGGGCTGGATGAGCTTGGAGGTCTTTTTCAGCCTTACTAATTCTGGGATTCTGTAAAGAAATGCAGAAAGCTTTTACAGCCAGGTACAGGTTTTCACATTGTTAGGTCTCTTGCTTAGAGAGATTGCAGTTGTTGCCAATTTATTACAGGTCGTCATGGTTTCTGCTCTTTTGTCCTGACCCACTAAGAACTTCTGCCCATTGTTCTAGACACTGCTGGCTCAGTTGGTGATAGGAGGTGGCCCTTAGGTTGATCCTCTGCAGTGCAACTGCTGCAGGTGGAGATCCTTTACATGAAAATATAAGTCCTTTATATGAAAATTAAATCAGTATCTGAAAGACACAAACAGGTGAATGTAGTCTTAGGAAAGTCCTTTAGGACAGTGGAGACATTCCACAAGGCTTGAGATCTGGGTTTTGTGATTCAGCAGGTTTTGACAATATTGTGCTTTGTACACCTGTATGAATTATTGTTCAGTTTTAGGCTTTGAAATACCAGAAGAGTCAAGTGCTGTCTTCCCATTATTACTAGATTTATTACAACGTAGATTCAAATCTAGCTACACTAATCCTAAAGACAGTATCACAGTATCACAGTATTACCAAGGTCGGAAGAGACCTCATAGATCATCAAGTCCAACCTGCCACCACAGAGCTCAAGGCTAGACCATGGCACCAAGTGCCACGTCCAATCCCGCCTTGAACAGCTCCAGAGNCATTCCTGATGCAGGCCAGGATGCCATTGGCCCTCTTGGCCACCTGGGCACACTGCTGGCTCATGTTCAGGCGGGTATCGATCAGCACCCCCAGGTCCCTTTCTGTTTGGCTGCTCTCCAGCCACTCCGACCCCAGCCTGTAGCTCTGCATGGGATTGTTGTGGCCAAAGTGCAGCTATGTGTAAGACATCGGTGAATTTCACTCTTTCTTGAGGTTCTGACTTTCTGTGATGCCTGGAAACCTTGCCAAGCAAAAGACAATGATAATCCAGGGAGGTGGGTTATCTCCTCCTTGGGACATGAACGCTTCAGGATTAGAAATGTGTGTCCTACATAGGAACCAGGACCCAGAAGCTTCTTTCTAGACTGGTTTTGAGGTGTTGTTTCTAAGTCTTGTTTTACAGGCTAAGTGACTGTAAAACAGATGATGTTTAAACTCTCCTGTGCAACGTGGCTCCAAAGTGGATTTGTCTCAGCTGCAAGGCTGTTTTCTCCTGAATCATTGAATAGTTTAATTTGAAAGAGACCTCAGAGATAATCTAGTTCCAACCACCGTGCCATTGTCAGCAACACTTCTCACTAATGGTAAGACATTGCATAGACATGTCTAGTCTTTTCAGAACAAGTCAAATCACTTAGTTTAAGCCTTAGCTGACTGTTATTTGGACTGACCTTTTTCAGTTTGCTGGAAGCCAACCACAAAGGGTCAGGGAAGTTTAATCTCTCCCTTGTATACATCTACATTCTGCAGATTAATGTGTAATATATATGTGAAGGTTGGAGAATTGAGTTTCAGCGTAGACACTTCAGTGTTTTCAAGGTGGTTTTGCCAGGTGGAAGGATGCACCATGTGTAGGACTTTGCTCTGATTTCTGAACTCTGTAGCTAGAGATGGAGTAAAGGGAAAGGGCTTTTATACAACTCCTAGAGCACAGTAAAACTAAAAAGGAATTCTCACGCCTTTGACCATGAAAATTCTCAAAGGGAATCCACACTACAGAGAGTTTTTGAAGTCTGCAGGGCCACGGTGTTTTATAGAGCATGTAAACATGAGACGGACTACTGGCCTGTAAAGCTAAACTACTTCTATATTGAGAGGCTGTTTACAGAGGGGTTGTGGTTAGACCTGTATGTGTAACTGCCAAGGAAATTCCTGGTGACATCTCAAACATGCTCCTGCAGCTTGTGCTCTTCCCTTTTTCTTCTCTTCAGATGTTTGTATTTGTAATTAGCTGTGTAAGTTCCCTTTGGGAATAGTTCACAGTGCTTCTATCTGTATGCTTTGCATTTCTTCAACATTCTATTTCTCCATAACTGTTAGCTGTAGTCTAACAGATGAGGAATAGAACCCCAAAAGAACCCCATGTGTAGCTGAATTGTATTTATTGTTGCACAAGAAAATGCATCTTTGCATGGAACTGAGCTATGTATTTCCATTATCTTTTTCCCACTTTACCTTTACAAATAAGGTGTGTAAGTTAGCAGTTTGCTTCCAAGCAGTCAGTGGCATGTGTGTGAGAGAGAGTTTGCTTTGTAACTTAAATTTCCTGACACTACAAAAATGTGATTATTATTAATTCTTGGGATATGCTTATTCTATAAATATAAGATTTCTTGTGTTTGAAAAGAGCTTCCTGTTTTCATGTCCATCTAATGAACCAGTTCTTCTGTCTTTGTTTTGTTTTTTTTTCTTCTGCTTTATTGAGGCAGGTATCTTGGTTTAAACAGAATCATAAAATCATCAAGGTAGGACAAAAAATTCAAGATCATATGGTCCAACCACCTAGCCTGCAACCCCCAACCACTAACCCATCTCCTGAAACACCCTGGCTGCCCATTTGTTAAACCCCTCCAAGGGGGTGTCTCCACCCCTTCCCTGGGCTGTTTGTTCCAAGATCATAGAATCACTACGGACTGGAAGGGACCTTGAAAGATCATCTAGTCCAATCCGCCTGCAACAGCAGGATCACCTAGACCAAGTCACACAGGAACCCGTCCAGTCGGGTCTTGAATATCTCCAGTGAGGGAGACTCCACAACCCCCCTGGGCAGCCTGTTCCAGTGCTCTGTCACCCTCACTGGGAAGAAGTTCCTTCTCAGGTTGATGTGGAACCTCCTGTGTTCCAGCTTACAACCATTGCCCCTTGTCCTATCACTACATGACACCGAGAACAGCCCAGTGCCATCCTCCTGACCCACCCCTCAAATATTTGTAGACATTAATGAGGTCACCCCTCAGTCTCCTCTTCTCCAAGCTAAAGAGACCCAGCTCCCTCAACCTCTCCTCATAAGGGAGGTGCTCCACCTCTCTCATCATCTTTGTTGCCCTACGCTAAACTCTCTCCAGAAGCTCCACATCCCTCTTGTACTGAGGAGCCCAGAACTGGACACAAT